>BHFT01034830.1:0-38791 GCA_004320025.1 Laticauda laticaudata | reverse complement strand
ACCAATGGATGGCAAGTGTTTCTCTCCGTTTTACATCCTCTTTCCATCCGTTGGTGCAGTGTGACATGGGCTTTATGCAATGCACAAATATTTGTAGCTCAGCTAATGAACCAAGTCCTTATTCTGCCAGCCGAACTATGTTTCAGTAAATACTTGTAAATCAGAGCTGTCAAACTTGCAGCCTGTGGGCCCGATGTGTCATGCGCTGGCCACGAAGGGAAAAAAAAGTCACATAATGCTGCCGTGATGACGTGAGTTTGACACCCCCCTCATGATACAATGAGTATATTATCTAGTGGGAATGGAATTCAAGTCTTCTGCTTAAAACCTTTCTCAGCATATATATTGGGTGCTTGGGTTCCATTATTAAGTATAATGATAGGATTTCATTTCAGGATCAAGACCATGTTCTTGTGGCTTAAACAGCATGTATGACTACTTATTTATAAATAGCTATGTTCAGTTTTGTGTATATGAAAGGACTAGCAGAAGAAGAAAGGATCAGAAAATGTTGCTTCTAGAAGAGATAATTTATCAAGCTTGCTTGCTGCACGTTATAAAAGCTGATAAGGATATTTCTATTTTTATTATGTCTTCTAATCTCTGAAACTTTAATTTGAAAGCATCGCTTCAGGATATTTTTCCATACAAAAGCAAAATGAAATTCAGCTTGTGAATTCAAATAAATGGATGATCAAGCTCAGCAGTCTGTTTAGCAAAAATATCAACATTTTTATAGAAATTTATTTCCATTTTAACTAATTCCCACATTCCTTTTCCTCTCTCTATTGTGTTATTGTGGAGTTTATACTTCCATCCAACTTCTAACAAGGGATATCTAGCTTAGAGACTCTTGCTTTCTAAGTTAGTGTCCTTGAACATTCAGGATTTCCACTTCCTTTGTAAAAACATAATGACCATCCCAGTTAGTGGAACTCACCAGCCCACAAACATCCTAATTTGCCCTAAATACTGTATCTCTAAGAGAAAAAAATCAGCAAATGCTTTGATGATTGTCAAAAAGAAGGGAAAAATACAATATTTCTTTTCTTTTTTTTTACCTTTTTAATACTTTCTCTTCCTTACATATTCATGCTAAAAGCAAAGTCAGTTCAGCTGCCTGGAATAATCTGCTTATTCATTGTGTTGCCTTCCACACAATCAATTACACCTACATTAATTTGTATATCTGGAGAACTGCTTTCCTTTTGCAATATGAAGCAGAGAGATGATTTGCAGGAATAAAACAAAGGGCAGGAAGGAAAATGCTAATACTTTTCTTTATTAGTATTTTTTCATTGCATATTCTACCCAACCAAGGTTCCATACAGGATCTATAAACAGAAATGAGAACCTGAAGCGGGGGTGGGATTGTGTTGGTTCAGACTGGTTCTATAGAACTGGTTGTTGTGATGCTGTAGTAACTCCCCTGCTACTCCAAATGAAATGTTTTCCCAGAACAATGAAAAAAAAAAAAAANCCAAATGAAATGTTTTCCCAGAACAATGAAAAAAAAAAAAAAGCTTTAGTCTGCACCCATAGAAAGGTTCTCTAAATAAAATTAAAGAGGCTAACAGAATAGAAGGCAAGATGGCAGGATACTGTCAATGATGACAAAAACATTTGTTTATGACAACTCAAAGGATCCAGATGAAATACTGTTGCCTACTGGGTCACACAGAGTTGGAAGTGATTCAACACTACCAATAATTGCTGGGCAGGAAAGTGGCAGAAAGGAAGAGAAAGGGCCATAGCTTCAGGACCAGATATTCTTTGAGGGCTTCCATAAACACTTCCCCAGCTGTTCAACTCTTCAATCCTTTCTCCAGTCTAGAAAAGACAGTTCAGTTCTTCCTCTGTCCAACATTTTCTGGATAATTGTTTCTGCCCACTCTCCTTAGTATTTTCCAGTCTACCTTCTTTTTCCTCAAACTTGGAAAAACACAGGGCCATGTAACATCTAGTGTGCCAGGGTAGCTCTATAGTACAGGTGTCAAACTCGCAGTTTCATGTTGCCATCACGTGACATATTGTGATATTTTTTCCCTTTGCAGAGCCTGCATGTGATGGAACCGGCTGATGGACCACCAGTTTGACACCGCTGCTCTATAGAGTCATCTAATGCAGCATGTTTCATTTCCAAATCAGTATGTTCAAAAAAATAATAATCTACTTTGGTCTACTAAAATCCTGCATTTACCAGCATGATTTTTAAAATATCCTTTGAAGGATACATTTTGAAATGACACATCTCTCTTCCATTTTTCACCTTTTTTTAAAATCCTACATATTTTTGTCCTAAGACAGAGTTGCAATATGGAAACAGAGTCCAGGGCTATTCATGCAAAGCAGCAGCATTTGGAGGAAGGCAAGGAAATGATGCAATGCAGTGAAACTTTGGCCCTTTGGGATGTGTATTGTGATGCTGCATGCCCAACCAAAAGCAGCAAAGACTATGGCCCAGAGTATCTGTGGAACAGTCTTGCTCCAATGGGATTGACCTACCCCACTCATCCAGTAAAAGGGTTTGCTGTGGACCCCACTAGCCCAGGAATTCCAGCTGGTGGGGTCATGGCAAAGAGCTTATTCCACTGTGGCCCTGTGAAACATTCTACCACTGGAAGTGAAAAGTGCCCCCACCCTTTTGGCCTTCCAGAAAGGTATCACAGCCTGATTTTGCCAGTTGACTTGAGGCCCCAAGCGGGCAGCTCATCCCTGGAAATGGTCAACAGAAAGTTCTCATCCCCATGCCATCCATGATTGTTGTTTTTATATAGCGTTATAATTGTTTCTATATTTATCTTTTTATATTTTGTAAGCAACCCAGAGTCACCTTACCAGTAAGGTCAGCATATTGAATGAATGAATAAATAAATAAATAAATAAATAACTTTCCAATTGGATGAAAGTAGTGGATTTTGTGGATCCTTTGAATGGGAAAGAAGATTGTGGGCTGCTTCAGAAATTTATTTTTAATTAATTTAAAATTTAAATTCCTAGAGTGGGCCTTAGTGATGTTTAAAACTTTAGAGCTCAGACATTTTCTGAGCATTCCTAGGCTGGATGGGGAGGGGAATTCATCCCCTGACTATTTCCTTACTTATACTTTAAGGGAGTGGTAGGTAATGTGCAGCTGCCAGACATTAAGCTTCAATTCACAGGAGCTTAAAATAATGTGACCAATGGGGAGGGAGAACAGGAATTGCAGTTCAACATTTGGAGACAATAGGTCAGAGCTGTCAAACTCCAGGCCCATCGCATGCTGGCCACACCCACACCCAGTTTAGTGAAGAAGGAAAAAGTTCCGCTACATAACATACACTGCTGTGATGATGTGAGTTTGACATCCCTGCTATAAGTTATCCACATGGGTGGGATTCAAATTTTTCAACAAGTTCTGTGGGCGTGGCTTAGTTGGTGGGCATGGCTTGGTGGTCATGTGACTGGGTGGACATGGCTTGGTGGTCATGTTATTGGCTGGGTGTAGCCAACTCAATATCACTCACATCGAGGCATGCATCTCCTTGCCTGGCCTCTCATGATTGTGGGGATGGTACAACAGTCATGAAAAATGGTCATAAGTTACTTTTTTCAGTGCCATTGTAACTTTAAATGGTCACTCCACACAAGCAAAGTACCAGCAAAGGAGGGGGAAATAATTCCAGAGAGGTTCCTGAGACAGGAAGTCTAGTCCTGCCAAGAATGTAATTAGGGTTAACAGAGAGGCAGTTTCTGTAAGCAACACCAGAATGTTTCCTTCCTGCCTTTTTTACAGGATTAGGCCAGTAATTTCTTCTAACAACCGGTTCTCCGAACTGCTCAGAATGTTAACAACCAGTTCTAGACAATAGGTGGGAACTGGTAGAATCCCACCACTGGTTATCTACCTATTCTAGGATCATTTTCAAAATAGGTGTCAGCTTCTCATTTAAGGAGGTTTAGTTCTGGCTCTCAAATGAGATTTGGGGAGGTGGAGTTAGAAAGCAATGAGGTCAATATTTTGTTTCTATGGAACAGAGCTGAACCAAAAGACTTTTTACATTTCCAAACAATATTTGAACAATTAGCAACCCTGACATCCCACAATTACTAGCAATTTGGAAGAGGTGTGCCATGTTCTCAACTTTGCTTGTTAAAAATATAACTACCGGTTATTTTGCAATGAGCTGTAAACAAGAAGACAAGCCTATCTCATTCGAAAACAGTAACATGTCAAAGTGACAGCCACGGACTGAAAAGAACATGGTGTTTAAGAGGAAGAGAAGAGACGGGAATGTTTTCTAAATGAGCATCGTTATATGCTGGCTTAATTATATCTGTGAATTTGTTATTTTGGAAACCAGGGCAGCAGCTACCCAGAGGGATCAACATTATCAATGGGGGGAGGGAGTACAAGATGTTCCAAGGAAACGGAGAGACATCAAGTGGCAAACAGGATATATTTAAAGAGCACCATTTACTAGTATTCAATCAAGTTTTTGTTTTATTGGATTTAATACAATGTTTCATATCAGGCTTGAAACCTGCCAGACCTGAGCAAAGACTGAAGTGGATTGATCTTGATCAAATAGAGACAGGTGGGGAAAATTGTGTGCATAATGAGTAAACAGCCTATGGCCAGGGATCATGCTGTCCTAGGCTTATATGTGTGAGAGGTGTAAGTATGATCTGCTTTTTTTAAAAGCAGCCACAGATTTTCAGTAAATTGAAAGAATGGAAAAAGAATGGGGGAGAGTGGATGAGGGAGAATAATTTTATTTTAAATTGTTGATGAAGTTTCAATAAAACATGGTCTTTAGTTTGGATTGCTGTGCACTTTCTGGGTAGACTATATTCCCTTTCCCATATATTATGACTCCTGGTGTATTCTGTGTCATGCTTCCATGATATTCAGGACCAGGGACATAGATTGCTCTGAGATTGGTGGCTTTGAAACAAAACCTGGGAACAATGTGAACAGGCTTTAATCTAAACCAGGGTCATGATCTTTGCTAAGTGCCCTTCAAGTACTCAGCCAGATATTTGGCAAAGTTGTGGCTACTTCATGCTGCCACACTGCTAATTTAAACTTTAGGACAATAATGTTTCAAAGGGCAACTACCACAGCAGAAAAGGTATATTTCTGGGCCTGCCAGATAAGAATTTGGGACTAGAAGTGGTATTCAGCCAGTTCCGATAGGTTCTGGAGAACTGGTAGTGGAAATTTTAAGTAGTTTGGACAACCAGTAAATACCACTTCTGGTTGGCCCCTGCCCCATCTATTTGCTGCCTCCCAAGTCCCAGCTGATCGGCTGAGTCTTCTTTTGTTGCCCTGCACAAGAGAATGGAGCTGGAAAACAGGTTAGTGGGGTAGGGAGGGAATGGGAATTTTACAGTATCCTTCCCCTGCCATGCCCACCAAGCCACATCCACCAAGCCATGCCACACCCATATAGCCATGCCCACAGAACTGGCAGTAAAAAAAAATTGAATACCACCACTGGATGGGACTCACTGTATGCTTCTCCTACAACACCTGATGGGATACATAGATGAAACTGGGAAGAGGTAGTCCCTAAAGTATCCCTCACATAATTGCCCATGCTACTACTGCATTTTGTTCCAGATGTTCTTTGAGAGCAGCTCCAGGAAGACTGCATTATAGTAATCCATTTGAAAGATGACAGGAGCATGAATGATAGAGCAGAGCATCCCATTCCAGGAAGAGGCACAACTGGCACACAACTGGAAGCTGTGCAAAAGTCCTCCTGGCCATGGCTACCACAGTTATGAATCCATGTTGAACTCTTTTCTAATAGTTAAGGGTACTACTCCCTAACTACTCTGGTTTCCCTCATTACATATACTTTGATGACAAGGGTAATCATTCAGACTGCAAGGTTAACTGGCTAATTGCTGGCTTAATCAAATTTGAAAGATTAATTTAACAAAGTGCTGATTTTAATTGGCAAGGTGAAACGTTAAGATCATACTTCTTTGTTAGGCTTCATGAGTTCTATTAAATTAGAATAGAAAGTTGCTATTAAATTTTTTAAAATTATTTGATAAAAAGGAGAAATTTTTGATTAAATTGCAAGCATCCTCACTTTTTGCTTCATTTTCTCAGCATCAAAGGCATCAATATTAAGGACTTGGCTCTTTATTATTTTTAATTAATAAGCCCCAGGCTAAAAGGCATTGGAATCAGCACCAGTCCTAAAAGATATGAGTGTTCATAGTGAATCATACCATTGGTCTTTTTATTTCAAAACCAAGATAATCAAATCAGAGCTATTGATCCAAGTGTTCCTCACTGTAAAAACAAAATCAACAGCCAGAATTGAACATAGAATCATGTATACTTTTTTCTTTCTTTAAAACAAAAAAGAGAGATGTGAAATGTGAGGCTTCCATATTGTCCACCTGAATCTTTTTCTCTTTGCCTCCCCCCCTTATATCAAGATGAGATTTTTGTCAGGAAGAGTGAAGTCCAACTAAGTGAATATCATATCTTGCAGTTCGTAGGAAGGCTTCTTTCTCCAAATGCATCCATAGATTTAATGGTATCTATGCAAGCCTGGTTCATGACAAGTAGGAACTAAGATCAACTGAGCAGCAGATTGGAAGCTGCTTATGATTCATCTCCTTTTTGAATCCAGAAACTGGGAAATGTTCTTTAAATAGCAAGATAGCTATACATAACTTTAAAAAACCACCATTTTCTGAGTGTTCAGGGTTTTATTTTTATAGAGAAAGAATAAATTTTGGGGATACATAAACCATCAATTTAAAAGTTGCAATTTAAGATGACTGCAGGAGTTCTAGGTAAAATATGGTGAATTGAAGATGGTTCTTTGAAAGTGAAGTTACAGGTAAATATTCTGATTCCTTGGAAGCTCTCAGATAAAGAGAGGATGGGAGATTTGCCCACATGTTCTCCAGACAGCTACTTCTCATGAGGAGACCACCGCACAGAAGTTTTCTGCAAGATTCAGCACCGGGAAACAACCAGATTAACCATCTTGTTTACAACCTTAATGGAGACTTTTAAAAGACACTAGGTTTACCAACCACACTTACTATGCACTTTCAGAAATTGTTCATTAAGCCCATGTCACACTGGCCAATGGATGCAAAAAGGACACAGCGGACGAGCAAAATGTGTCATCCATTGTTATCCGCGCTCAAAAGGGGCAAAAAATGTTGCATAACCGGAGCGGATAACACGGACGCGGGGAGGGACGCAGGCGGATGCAAAGCGGTATGCGGAACGGAAGCCCAGCGGATGGAAACGGATGAGAGCGATGGCGCATCCCGCGGGGCTTCCAGGGGAGCACAGCGAAGCAGACGCGGAACGGATACAGCGGATGCAGAACAGACACCGAACGGATGAAGGCGATGCACAACGGAAGCCTAGCAGATGCACAGCGGAAGCACAGAACGGATGCCTGGAGTTAATTGCGCATGTGGGGAGGATGCATTGCGTCACCCGCGGATATAAGGGAAGCAGCTCGCATGTGGCCAGCATTCGGAGGAAAGACCTGCTGCCGGACGGATTGACAGCCTTGCCTGCCCTGCCTGCATGTCTGCCTGCAAGCCTTGCTGCAGCCTCGCTGCCTGCCTTGCTGTCTGCCTGCCTTGCCAGGCCTTCCTGCCAGCCAAGTCTACCTGCCAGCCTTGCTGCCTGCCTTCCTGCCAGCCTTGGTTCATGTCTGCCTGCCAGCCTTGGTGCCAGCCTGCCTGCAAGCCTTGGTGCATGCCTCCCTGCCTGCCTTGGTGCCTGCCTTGGTGCCAGTCTACCTGCCAGCCTTGCTGCTGCCTTCCCTGCCAGCCTTGGTTCATGTCTGCCTGCCAGCCTTGGTGTGCAGCCTGCTGCCAGCCTTGGTGCATGCCTCCCAGCCTGCCTTGTTGCCTGCCTTGGTGCCAGCCTTCCTACAAGCCTTGCTGTTTGCCTTCCTGCCAGCCTTGTGCCAGGCTGGTGCCTGCCTCCTGCCAGGTTCCTGCCAGCCTCCCTGCCAGCCTTGCTGCCAGCCTCCTTGCCAGCCTTGCTGCCAGCCTTGGTTTCCTGCCAGCCTGCCTTCCACCAGCAACCCCACAACAATGCGGAAGCACAGCAAGCCTCAGCCATCTGCTGCCAGCCCTGGCAAGAGGGACAGGGCTACCATCCCGCCCCTGGCCTCACTCTGGTTCTGCTGGGGCTTCTGCAGCACGGCTCACTCTTCTGGGCTGGGTTTCTGCTTCTGGAGGAGCTGAGGACAAGCACTCCAGCACCAGCCACTCCACAGCACCCCGGACCCTTCACCGCCTGAGACTGAGCGACCAAGAGGAGTGCCAGAAACTCATTTTTGTTTTTATAGCTTCTTGTTAATAAAGTCTATTTATGATTCACACACTTGCTTTCATTTCTTTTTTTAATAAAGTCTTGTTTGGCAACTTTTTTTAGAAATGGTTTAAGCCTTTGCATGCTTGTGGGACGGGTAAGGATACCTTTGGGATGGTTAGGATACCTGCAGAATGGGTAATAGCTGTGGGATGGGTTAGGATAGCATAGTGGGATAGATAAACCTCCAGTGCAAGCATAGTGGGGTGTATGGTCCACCCTCCCAGGTGCCACACCTACGGCCCTTTATTATCAATAATAATGTAATAAATTATCCACACATGTCAACATAAACACAACTCTTTATTAAACGCCCTGTTTCATTGTAGGCCAACCAACATACATGGCCCAATCTCATCCGTGTGATGAGACAGGCTTAAGGAAGCATCCATTAAGCATCTACCATCCTGTCTTGCCACTCCACTGCTCCAGCTGGAGAGTTGCACCAGTGTTTCAGGAGGTTGCGCTGCATTCTTCACTTCATGTTGAGGCTCTTTTGGGGCGGGCACATCCTCAGTGTCCTATCAGGTTTCACCCTTGCCTCCATTCACCAGGCTCCATGTCCCCATTCTCTTGTTGACGGTCCACAAGCCTGTTCTGCAAGACTGGGGTAGCGGTCCGTGCGCATGAGATTGTGCAGGATATAGCAAGCTTCCACGATGTTCATCACGGTGTCGTGGGCGATGCTGCATGGTGGTGAGAAGTACCTGGAACCTGTTGGCCAGGATGCCAAAGGCGTTCTCCACCACCCCCTTGCCCTGGACAGCCTGTAGTTGAAGATCCTCTCTTCATGGGTTGAGGCATCTGAAGTGTAGGCTTCATGAGGTAGTTTCTGAGGGAGAAGGCGTTATCCCCCACGATGAAGTAGGGCACATCTTGCGTTGTCGTTGGGCAGGGTTCTGGATCTGGAAAACCCACGATGATGTTGCGTTCCAGCTCCTCCTTGAGGTGACTGGCATTGTACTTGGGCATCTGAAGCTGACCCGTGCCTGAAGCATCGATGTACATGAACTTGTTAGTCAAGCATCGACCATGGCGAAGAGCGATGCTGAAGAAGCCCTTGGAGTTGAAATAAGTGGACCCCGACTTGGCTGGAGCGTTGCAGGCCACGTGCTTGCCATCTATGGCTCCAAACGGTGTGGGTAAGTTCCACCTCTGATACCACTGCTCTGCACTTTCTTCCAGCCTTCTTCAGTGGAGGGGTACTGGAGGAGCTCCTCCTTGTATTCCTTCGATGATGGCCTGCACCACTTCTCTTAACCACATGCTGATGGTATTGGATGGCACCCTCCAGCCATACTGCATGCTCCTGTAGGCGGTCCCTGAGGCCAGGGTGCGCCAGGAGTGAGTGCCACCTTGAGCCCGGTTCCAGGCTGGCGGAAGCTGGTGTTTGCCTTGGTCAACCTGGGTGCTCAGGCACTGCCACAACTTCATCAAACATGGCTGGAGGCATCCTCATGAAGTTCTGGAACGCCGAGTGTCTTCGTTCCTGAGCTCCACCATCAGCTTGTTGTACAGTCCGTCCTCTGCTCTTCTGGCGAACCATCTTCGGATCCAGACTCTTTTTGGGTGGCTCCTTTTCTTCTCGGCAGTAGAGTTCACAGAGCCTGCAGATGGCTTCGCCATGTTGCAGAACGATGTTGCAGGCGAAAGGACTTTGTTACAATCCACGGTGGACATGACTGGATGCTGTGGAAGAGGAAGAGTCAAGTGAAGGCTGCAGAGGTCTGCACCGCCTGGTCTGCTGGTCTGAAAGAGAGATGCAGATGAGTTCCTCCCCTTTTATAGGCAGTATAGGTGTCCCTTTGCATCCTCTAGGCATCCTCTAGGCATTCTCTAGACATCCTTAATATCCGAGATAGGTCCCCACTGTGAACGTTTTTGTTTTAAACGCTTTGTTTCCATGCTGCATCCGTTCTGGCATCCGTTCTGCATCCGTTGTGCGTCTGTTCCGCTTCCTCCCTGCGTCCGGCGGATGGAGTTGCGCGGATGCGCAGCGGATGCCTCGCGGATATAACGGATGCGTAACGGATGCGTAGCGGATGCATAGCGGAATGCAGAACGACGAACTGGATACATTTTCGCCCGCCAAAAGTTTTGTGCAGCTCAAAAACTTTTGGAGCGGATAGAAACGTCCATAGACGATGGCTGGACGGATAGACAGGAAGCAAAAATGGAGGCAGTGAGTACATCGCTGTTTTCGAACGGATGTCAAGGTTTTTTGTCCGTTTTACATCCTCTTTGCATCTGTTGGTTCACTGTGACATGGGCTTTAACTGCTTGTAAGCTATTTGAGATCTAAGGAAAGACAAATTTAAAAGCACCAAATAATTCTGCCTTCAATCTGAACAATATATCTATTTGTAGAGAGAGGGCTGTAAAGGATTGTGAAGCAGTATAAAAATATAAATGTGTGTGTGTGTATACACATATATATGTGTATATGTGTATGACAGAGAGATAGATAGAGAGACAGAGAGAGAGACACGGGGGGTGGGGGTAGGGAGAGACAGAATCTGAAATCAGCAAAAACTAAATACTATTTTTTATTTTAGAAAATGGTAAATGGACAGAGGGCCCAGATAAAATTGGAATATTGAATCTTTTACATTAAGATTTTGGAATTCATTATACAGGCAGTCCTTGACTTATGACTACAATTAACACCACAAAGCAACAAGTATCCCAGCTACCTGCAACTTTTCCTGACAGTTTCTCCATTGGCTTCCTGGAAAAGCTGGCAGGGAAAGTTGCAAGAAGCTGGACTAAGTCTCCCCAGCTACTTGCAGATGTGAATAAATAGTTGTAAGCAGGGATAGGATTCAGCCGGTTTGGCCCAGTTCAGGTGAACCAGATGTTAAATTTATATCTGGTTCACTGAACTGACAGTTGAACCAACCGGCTAGCCATGCCCATACCGCCCCTCCCAGGAGTCTCCACGCAGCCCATTTTGGATGCAAGTAAGTGCAGGGTCCGTGCAGAGGCTCTGGAGGCCGAAAAATGGGCCAAACCAAAAGTTCCAGAAATCTGGGAACAGGCCTGTTTCCGGCTTCCGGAGACCCTCCGGAGCTCAGGGGAAGCCATTTTCACCCTCCCAGAGGCCCGAAGGAAGCCTCCAGACTCTGGGGAAGGTGAAAAACAGCAGAACCAGAAGTTCCAGTAGGCCATGCCTACCACACCATGCCCACCCACCCAGGCAGAGAACCTGTTGCTGGGATTTTTGAATCCCACCCTGGTTGTAAGTCAAGGATGACCTGTGTTGAAAGGTGTCAAAATGCCTTTCTTTCAAGGAATCAATTTTCCCACTGGGAGAGCTCTGGCGCAAGGATACGGACAACTGCTTGAAAGCTGGATCTTTTTATTTTTTTCAGGAAGGCAGAGAATTGCAAGAAGTCTGTGTTCCTGGGCTAGCTAGCTTTTATGGTAAGTCCCTGGTTTTTTTTATACCCTTTTCTCCCTTTGTAAGTTGATTTTGTGTGAGTGTTTGTATTTGTGCCTAATGTTTAAAATCCTGTTTGAGTTTGTNGTAATTTATATTTTGTGTCTTTTGTCTGTTTGTTTTGCTTTATTTGGTATGTCCTATTTTTGTAAGGGTTTTCTGAATTATCTTTTGTTTTTCTATTTGTCTAGTTTTCTTAATTAGTTAGGCTTTTGTCTATACGGATACTTTAATACTTTTTATTTGATTCCTTTTCCTATGTAAGTTTGTTTTCTGGCTGGCCTGATGTTCCCCTTGGGCTTTTCCTGTTTTTGTGACACTACTGTCTTCGTGAAGTTCCCTTTCCACACCTATAAAGAACAAGTAGTTTTTCATGAGAAATAGATCCTGTTTTGCTTTTTATAACACATAATTAAGATTAACAATTTCACAATTTTGGAAACTGGACATTAGAGGGGAATAAAGACTTCTAGGTAGAGGAAATATATGCAAGGCTACAATATGATGCAAAACATAACAACAAAAATCCTGAAGGACACTTTTGAACAATGGGATCAGCAAATGGTAGCCATAAGATCAACAATTTCCCTAATGATGTCTGTTTCTATGGACAGACTATGTCCAAAGATATTATTGAAGTAATGACAGCTGTAAAACAAATTTTATCTGGCAGGATAGAGATGGTATTGAAAGTGAATTTCCAACTGACAAATCAAGAGAATGACTTAGAAAAGATTTTCCCTTGATAACAAACAAAATTGGTTGAGGTTTTAAAATGTAAAAGAGAAATATAAATGATAAACCAAGAGTGACTCAGACAATTTTTATCAATTGGATCTACCAAAGAGGTTTGTTAAAGCCTTGAAGAATTATGTGCAATAGGATAAAGAAGAAAGGAAGAGAAATGAAATATTATGACAATATTGAACTCAAGGTTAAGACTGTTAAAAGTAAAAGAAAATCAGTAAAGCTGGTTTATTTGAGGTATGTTGTCACTTTTGGCAACTTTTTATGGACTTTCTGCTGAAACCAGGGCAGAAGGTTATGTTTTATTAATTTGTTTATAGATAAGAGATGGGATATGAAATAAAGAGATAAATGCTTGTAACCTTGGAGGGGGGTAAAGAGTCACTAAATTTGTTTATATTTGTTGTGATGAAGGTTGAACGTCATATTATTATTTTGTTCTTTTCCTTTTTTCTTGATTATTTTTACTGTTTTTGAATTGTTTTTCTATCTTTAAATTTAATTAGATTTTATTATTATAATCAAATATGTGTGCATATGTGTAGAGTGAGAAATAGCATGAATTATATAATTTATGCTATTACTGATGTAATAATTATCAGTCATTACAAATTACATATTTATTAAGAAGTGTGTGTCTGTAAAAGATGACTGCAGATCCCAGCTCAGTTTTCTAAGTTTCTTGTTTCAGGTCCATTAATCCTAAAATGTTCTTTTGGTCAGAGAAGACCATTTCTTCTTCAGAGAAGAGACCCTTTCATTCAATTTCTCCAACAAGAAGAAAACTTCTATAACATTTCATTAAAAATGTGACACTAAGATGGCTTCTTAGAGCAGGGGTGCAGAGCAGGCGTTTTCGCTGTGGGCCACATTAGGGTTGTGTTTGACTTCAGGGAGCTGGGTGGGCATGGCCAGGGTAGGCATGGTCTCTAGTGTCTGGGGCACCCCTCCCAGGCTTCGTTTTTTGCAGTGAAGGCCTCCTCCAGCGCTCTGCCAGTGAAAATGGAGCTTGGGAGAGCTGCGTGCAGCGTTCCTGAGCTCTGTTTTTGCTGACAGAGGCACTGTGGAGCAGTACTTCACTGTTTCCAGGACAGTCCTGAGGGCCAGATCTAAGCACCTGGCAGGCTGGATTCGGCCCTCGGGCTTTGAGTTTGACACCCCTGTCTTAGAGGCACAAGCAGGCCCATTGGTAGAGAGGATTATATTGCCCTCTCCATTTTTCTGCCCCAAATGTTTGTTGTTGTTGTTGCAGTTGTTAAAATGTATAATCCCCCCCCCCAGTTTCCTGTATATGTGATAGTAAGCTTCCATCTCTTTGACAGGTGTAGCTGGCAAATGACAAAAAAAATCACCCTGTTTGGAATGCATTTCTTGCTAGATCAAGGGGAAATAATAAGGATTTTAAGAGGTGTATCCATGAAATCCCAACCATTATAATTACATTATAGATTGTTACTGTTCCATCTGGAAAGAAGCGTGTGAGACCGGGTTCCAAATAAAAACTCTTTATTTCAAAACCGCTAGGTAAAGAAACGGAACATAGCCCAAGCCGCGGCAGCCCTTTATATAGTGGCTAGCGCTGCTGGCTTGTGGCCAATGATAGGTTGTTTAATTCTTTCTGCCGTTTGGCCGCTTCCCAGATTGGTTCCAATCAAGCAAACCAATCCGTAAGTGGCCTTTTTCGACCAATCAGAATGAAGTACTTGGAACCTACCAAGTTCCCATACAGAACACCCCTTCTCCCTTTAGTTCAGTCCAACGTGGTGACGTAGTCGCGCAGGTAGGTGGGCTTTTCCTAGTTCTAGTTGACCTGCGTGGCTCAGTCTTGTTTTGGTCTTCAAGTGGTTCAGACGGAATCGTGTTCTCTTGACCTTCTCCATGGAACCTTCTGGAAGGGTGAGTCAGCCATGCCGGTCCCGCTTGAGTCTCTTGAGCCGTTCAGATGGCTGCCGCTGCTCCCTCCTGGTTTGGCCGGGTTGGTGAGCTGGCTGGCTGCCACCTTCCAGGAAGGCCTCATTCGCTCTCCTGCTCCGGACTTCTTTCTTGGGGTTCATCTACTGTGAGTGCTCTTTTTTGTTTGGTTAGATTGTCGTTTGGCACAGTTTGTTGTCTTGTTTATGGAAGGTTCATCTCTCCCTTTTTATTTATTTGTACTTCCTCCCCCCTTGGTTGTTTTTTTGTAGGATTTTATTAGTTTTGGTTCTGTGGCAGTTTTTCTTCGAGGTTGCTGGAACGAAGCTGGTCTATGTGCTCTTCATTCCCTCCCATCATCTAGCATTAGTCGGTAGACCAGGGGCCTGTGATTGTGTATGGTGGATGGCAGCCATAGAGGGTCCCCGGTAAGGTTCTGGCATAGACTAGGTCTCCGATTTCGAAGGTACAATATTTGCTGGAGGAGTCACGGGGCTTGTCCCATGTGTAGGTGGGTGTAACCTGTCCAGGTAGGACCGTAGTTCCTACCCACTAAACAGTTCAGCCAGGCTTTTATTTGTAGTGCTACTAAGGGTAATATGTTGCAAGGTTAGGAGTCGGTTGAGTTTGTCCTGCATGTCCCACTTGTCCATTCTCTCTAGGCCTTCCTTAGTATACCTTACCATGCATTCGCGCCCTGCCATTCGCAGCCGGATGGGCCGGCACGGTTAAGGCGTGACGGATACCCTGGGCAGGCAGGTATTGTTCGAACTGCAAGGCGGTAAACTGAGGCCTGTTATCCAAAACCAGTACATCTGGGAGCCATGCGTCGCAAACAGTTTGTCGAGTTCTTTCATGACAGCCTCGTGGTTGTGGAAGCCATGAGGATGACTTCAACCAGTTCGAATATGCATCGACCACAATCAAAAGGGTGTTCCCTTTGTGGCCCAGAGAAGTCAATGTGCACCCTAGACCATGGACGCGGGAGTTTCCCAGTCCGGTATTGGTGCCTGTGGGGGGGTAGCCTCGCTTCTGACAGGCGTGGCATGTTGCAACCCAGCGTTCAAATGCTTTGTCCAGCCCTGGCCAACAGACGTAACTCCTGGCCAGGGCTTTCATTTTGACTAGCCCAGGTGACCCTCATGCAACATGCCTAGGACGGTTTCTTGTAGGCTGCTGGGGGTTACCACCCTGTCACCCCATAAGATGCACCCTTTTCGATAGACAGCTCGGTCTGTCTGGTACGGAAAGGTTTAAAAGTCCGGCCAGCCTTTACCTACCCAGTTCAGTATTCGCTCTGTCAAAGGGTCTTTGGCTGTGGCTCTTGCACTGTCGCTGCAGTCAGCGGTAGCTCCGGGCACGGTCTTCAAGTTGAAATGTGGAGGTAGTTGGAGCAGGGTCATGTTGTGATGGACAACGGGAACGGCTCAGGGCGTCAGCATGCGAGATGCTTTGCCAGGTCTGGTGGAGTAGCGTGTAGGAATAGGCAGCGAGCGAATTCAGACCACCTCGTCATTCTAGGAGACAGAATGTTCGGGGTTGGCCTTGTTTCGCTAGGATTCCAAGGAGAGGCTTGTGGTTGGTTACGACAGAAAAGGGTTCTACCGCTAAAGGTACTCATGGAATAGTTTCACCCTGGCAACGAGATGCCAGGGCTTCGCGATCAAGTTGGCTTGTAATTGCCGTTCCGCCTTGGAGAGCGTCTTTGAGTAAAAGGCGATTTGGTGCCTCTCTGCCATCTGGAAGCTGCGTGACTCAGGATGGCGCCGACCCCAAAAGGTGAAGCATCGCAGTGACGTCAGAGGCAGGGCTGTTGCTAAACTGGATAAGAACGATGTTCTGACGTTAATAGGTCCTTAATACCTTGCGAAAGCTCTCTGTTCCCGGTGGCCCCCATATCCAAGCGGTTTTTTTATCTAGCGAGTTGATGTAGGGGTCTGCTATTGTCACCTCATGGGTAGGAACACATTGTAAAAATTTATAGGGCCTAGAACGCCTGGAGATCAGTTTTTGTTTTGGTCTGGAGCATCTTTGATAGCCTTCATCTTCTTTTCGGCTGGGTGAATGCCTTGCTCATCAATTAAATATTCGACCTGCGTTAGTGGCCAGTTCACATTTTTATTCAAAATTTCGACCTGGTTAGTGGCCAGTTCACATTTTTCCTTCTTAACTTTTAGGCCTGATTTTCTAAAGCGAGTTAAGACTTCTCTAACCTGGTCTCTAGCTGGCTGGCATGTTTTGCTTGAGACCAGTACATCATCGAAGTATGGGACGAACACCTTTTGATTCCGTTTAGTAGGCATTCCATGAGCTTTGGGAAAAACGCCTGGGGCAACGCTAACACCGAATTGGCAGGCAGTTACATTTGAATGCCCCCTCTATGTGTTACTATCGTTTGTGCCTCTGCTGTTATTTGGATCAATGGGTACGCTGCTGATAGCTTTGTGCTAGTCGAGTTTTGCGAATATTTTCCTCCCCTAGCGAGTGCAATAAATGTTGCACTACTGACACTGGGTATGCGTTTTGTTGGAGCACGTGGTTCAGGGTTGCCTTATAGTCCCCACAGATGCGCACTGACCCATCTGGCTTCACTGGTGTGACGATAGAGGTTTCCCACTTGGCGTGGTCGATTGGTTCTAAACCCCTTGCAACTATCAACTTATTCAGCTGTTTGTCAATTTTTGGTTTAAGCGCGAATGGAACGCATCTGGCCTTTAAAGAATGGGGCTATTTTCAGGTCTAGGCTAAATGAAATTGGGGTCCCTGGTACTTGCCTAGAGTTCCGTCAAATACATCTTGGAATTCGTGGAGTAGGTTCTCCTCCCATTTGGTAATAGCAATGCGGTTGATCCCGGTCATCCCGATTCCCAGAGGCGCGAACCATTCGATTCCTAGCAGGCTAGGGCGGTCATGGTCGATGATAGTTAGGGCAAAACTTCAGCGTGTTGTTTAAATTCAACTAAAAAATGTCCAAGGCCAACTACGGGATTCAATTTCCCTGATAGTCTTTTAGTACAAGTTTTTGTTTCTTTAGTTCTTTCTGTTTGATGTTCGGAATTAGGCACCGGATGGTTTCCAGGATACCATCGATAGGAACGACCCTGAGTCGATCTTCATCTTGCAGGGTCTCCCCTCGATGCTCACCTCTATCCGAATCTTCTTTCCGCTTTCCTCCCTGTCATTATCGATGGTGACTGTATGATGCGTTTCTTCTCTGTCAGCGGTTCTTTTATTTCGGTTCCATCGGTTACCGGCTTGTCTGTCATCGTGTCTCGGGGGGGGGGGTGCTGCCACGTCTTTTTGGACTATAGCTCTTTTTGTTGCAGCAGACCCTTTCAATGTGCCCCCTTTTATTACAAGCTCAGCATATTGCGCCGAGGAACCTGCATTCAGACCGTGGGTGATTGCCTCCACAGCCCGCACATTGAAATTCACTGATTCTTCCTCTTTTCGCGCCATTTTCTATCAGAATAGAATCTATGGACATCTTTGTCATCGTCTTTGGTGTCACTCTGGGTTTCGACATCCTCGTGGTGGGTTGTTGCTGTGGCTGTTTTTTTCCTCCCTCTGCCTTCTTCTCCCTGGTTTAGGTCGGCAGGTCTGGAACTGCGTTCATTTGCCACATGGTGGCTGCTGCACTTTTTTGCTGCTTCGGCAGCCGGTTGTCTCAGCAATGGCCTCGGCCAGGTTATGTTTGGCCTGTTGAGTAGTTTGCTCTGAAGGGTAAGTCTTTCAGGCCGAGGACAACGCGATCTCTCATAGCCTCATCCATGTTTTGAAACTCACATGCTCCTCCAATGTGTCTCAAGGCTGCCACAAAGTCTGCTATGGTTTCATCCTCCTTCTGGTCCCTTTTGTAAAATTCGTGCCTTTTGATTAGATTGGAGACCACCAGTGCGTAGTGTGTTCGGAGCATTCAGTTTCAGGTCAGACCAGGTCATCTGCTTGACATCCTTGGGTTTCGCCAGCGCCTTTGCCATTTTGAATACGTCCGCGTCTGCAGTGTGTAAGGAAGACAGCCCTCTTCCTTTGATCTGAGATTTCTTCCATCTCGTTGCTTTCTAAGAACATAAGAAAGCAATCGATATACGATTCCCAATCCTCTACATCTGGATTGAAGGGTGCGGGCGGTGCGTTGCTAACCAGCCATCTCTTTTCGCTGGTTCAGATCACTGCGTGCTTCGGTCTCTGCTTCTACAACGATCCCACCTTCGTCGCCAGTGTTCCATCCAGAAAGAAGCGCGTGAGACCGCGGTTCCAAACAACAACTCTTTATTTCAAACCTCCAGGTAAGAAACGGAACATAGCCAAGCCGCGGCAGCCCTTTATATAGCGGCTTGACCTGACGGCTTGTGCGCCAATGACAGTTATTTTAATTCTTCCTGCCGTTTTGGCGGCTTCCTGGATTGGTTCCTAGCGAACCATAACCAATCCGTAAGTGGCCTTTTTGGCCAATCAGAATGAAGTACTTGGAACCTACCAAGTTCCATACAGAACAGTTACAAATTAGATCTACATTAGACATCCTCCAGGGATAGGAAATACTTGAATTATAAGGCACATCACAGCATGATTTGTGTTGAAATATTGAGAGATGTCTCTTTTGAAAAATGGAACCGCTTTGATTTTCAGAGTCCCTATGGAAACAGAAAGGAGTAGTCCAAGAAACAGGCATGACATCTCTCTGCAAATATAGACACTTTAATGATTCTCCTAACTAATGAGCTGAGGAAACATTACTGGTGTGTGGCTGCACTGCAGAAGGAAGAAATGCAGATCTCATTTACATCTGTAAGTAGCTTAAATTGTCTCTAGCCTGCAGCGCTCACAATGTGGTGTCAGTTTGAGACTTTTCTCAACTGAAAATTATTTTAATAGGCTCGTGAACTTGAAAACAGAAGCACCTGGCCTCATTTAAGAATGTGACGGGACTAGAAAATGAAGGTGCTCTATGGTTACCTGGCTCTTTATGTGAGGCATCGGATGCTGAGGTAGGTTGGGCTATTTTTCCCAGAATTCTGAGCTAGTGTGATTGTTTTAGAGTACATAAAATAGGTTTCCAAAAAATGGCTTATATATTGATGCAAGTGGTATATTATTACCTAAAGAAGCAGTAAAATATATAATATGGAAACCCTGACAGGATTACTAAACAACCAGGAGCCATGTTACTATCAGCCCTTCAGGGTGGATCAGATGAGGAAACAGATTGCACAGGAAGGCTAGAATTACTGTAGACCAGCTGGCTAAAACAACAAAATCCAGCAAGCTGGATTTTGCTTTACATCCCTTTCCTCTTGCATCCAGTGATCCAGAGGAGTGTTTTTTTCCAATTGCTATCCTGTTTCTGAGCATTTAAGCAAGGTTTCAGCCCTCTTGCCTATTTCCCACAAAGTTATCTCATTGATTTCTTGCAGACATTTCCATTACCAAAACTAGGTAGCATCATCAGTCCATTATGAGCATCAAGGACCCCTCATTTCAACCCTGAGCTACAAATATTCTTCTTTATTGATACAATTGTTAGGACTGGGTAAATTCTAATCAGAAGTATATGATAATACTTTTCCATTTTTTAACATATAGTTACCAGGTTTGGTTTGGTGTTCACAAATATGATCTTTTAGTTTTACATAAATCTGTGAGAATTAATGTTTGGTTTTAACTAAGTGATTCTCTCTGTGTGTGCGTGCATGCGTGTGCCTCCTCTTTTTAATTCTTTCCAGCACAAAGGAATATTACAAAGAAATTGTGGAAGGAGGCTGAAACCTTACAAGCAGGATAACTCTTTGAAAAGAGAATAGAATCAAGCTCCACATCATAAGAAAAACTGGCAAAAGAAAGACTTGGCTTTGAAAATGGACCAGATGTGACAGGAGGATAGAGAGAAAAATATATCCTAATATACAATATATTCCTCTGGGTAGGGTTTTGGAATGCTGCCACTGCTTCACTCTTAAAATCCCCTTCCTGACTCTCCTGATCATATGACCTAGAAGAAAGGAGCTATTAAGGGTTGGGAAGAATTCCAGAACCATATTCTGTGTGCTTCCTCTATCTTTTTTTAAACTATATTTAATGCAAATAAAATTAACAAATTCACTGTCAGGTCTCCTTTCCATCACTTTAATTTTGATTTTAAGCTTAATTTAATATTCAATTTAATTGAACTTAATTTTAAATTAAATTTAACTTCATTCTGCATTTTTTTTATTTAGACAAATACCAGATTTATCCTGGTCACGTGAGCAACTGTTATTATCTTCAGATATCCAGATACTTAAGAGATACATTAGAGCCTCGGTGACGCAGTGGA
The DNA here is from genome assembly GCA_004320025.1 of Laticauda laticaudata. Lineage (NCBI taxonomy): Eukaryota > Metazoa > Chordata > Lepidosauria > Squamata > Elapidae > Laticauda > Laticauda laticaudata. The sequence continues at coordinate 18,019 of BHFT01034830.1, read as the reverse complement.
TAGAGTGCAGTACTGCAGGCTACTTCTGCTGCAGCCAGTTGCCTGCAATTTGGCAGATTGAATCTCAGCAAGCTCAAGGTTGACTCAGCCTTCCATCCTTCCAAGGTGGGTAAAATGAGGATCCAGATTGTTGGGGAGCAATATGCTGACTCTGTAGAGGGCTGTAAAGGAATATAAAGCAATATAAAGCAATATATAAGTCTAATTGCTATTGCTACTTTGGGATATCAGATATAGGCTGCAAAAATCTGATTAATGATAATCAGTAGAAAGCAGCAAAAGGATAGTTTTTAGTAACTTCCTTTTGCCTTCTAGTGATCATTTGGATTTTTGTAGCAGAGATCCACTAATCTTAAAATAATACTAATGTCATTTTAAAAATTTGTCGATGACAGTGTCCCAGAGAGCAAGCTGAGCAATATCTTTTGGAGCAATGTTAGGTCTTAAAGAGTCTAATATTGGATGTGAAGGATTTGTACTGGATTTGACTGTGACATCTATCACCCTACTGCTCACCAGGATTAAGCTGGCTGGCTAGGCAGGTGTACTTTTCTTACCTCATGCTCCATGCTAAAGTTATACAAACCTAGCAGAATCTCCATAGGACACATAGCATAATTTAAAAAATCAAAAACAAAAAAAGCCAAACAAGTGATGTCTTGGTTTTATGACATTTCTCTGGCCAGAAAATTAAAGGATGATTCAATTCAGAAGGTTGGGTTCACTGGTGGGATTTTTTTACTACCAGTTCGGTGGGTGTGGCTTGGTGGGCATGGCAGGGGAATCCCCATTCCCTCCACACCCCACTAACCTGCTTTCCAGCTCCATTCTCCTATGTAGAGCAACCAAAGAAGACCCAGCTGATCAGCTGGGACTTGGGAGGCAGAGAATAGATGGGGGTGGGGCCAGTCAGAGGTGGCATTTGCCGGTTCTCCGAACTACCCAAAATTTCCGCTACCAGTTCTCCAAAACTGATCAGAACCTGCTGAATACCACCTCTGGTTGGGTTCTTCTTCCACAAGGTAGAATTGTTTTGAATCCTCAAGGAATTCATGGAAGACATATCCCAAGAGTATGTGTTAACAACACATCTAGCTGGAATATATCAATGTATGGTGTAGGGCACTTGAGAAAATGTGTGGGCCTCAAGTGTATAACTGTTTCCCTGTTCATTGAATCATATTATTAGCAAATAGCTACATGAGACTATGTAGGAAGAAAAGGACAGAAAAACAGTTTAAAATATGGTCTCCACCTGACCTGAGCCTACTGGCTTGGAAGGTCTTGGGAACTGCAAACAATACACAGGCCAATTCTGCCTCCTCCCTCCCTTCCTTATAGAAATTAGGAGTTGGGTTTGGAAATACAACTGTAATTTGATCTGATACTCAGAATAGATTCCTGGCTCAGAATTTGTTGAAATATAGGTGTAGTGGGTTTTTGTACCAATTGGTGAAATTCTTTGATGAAAAATACCAAAACTCTTAGGAAAATGTAAACACTCTCAACACAGCCTACTCATTTAGATTTCAGTCACAGAGACCAATTGAGGTGCCTGGATGGGGATTTGTTTTTAGAACTTATTTTGCTACTAGGTCCACAAGCATAATGATTCTGGATCTTTTCATTGCTTATGGTTTCAAATTTAAGCTCAAAGGTTTTGTTATGGAAGACAGGAAGTAAGATGGGAGAAGAAGACAGGTAGAAAGAACACTGCAACTAGGGGATTTCATAATTCAGTCCAAATTCTGAATACCTATAACCTTCTATGTACAAAGACTATCTTCTTAATAAGAACACAGTATGTATGTCAAAGGGTTGATCTGTATCTGCATCACTACCCAGAAGGAAATTTGATCCTATAGTACGGATGATCTTTGTGAGAAGAATTTAAACATACTGTTAAACACCTATATAAAAGAAAGACAGGATCTTTTCAATTATAGTCCTGAGGACAATGATTAGATGCCCCAATATCCCACCTTTCCAAAGAGTATAAAGTTTCAAATGTCTCCAAAATATTTATTGGAAATATTACTTCATTGCTTCTTTTTGTATAGGAGAATTACAAATGAATCATCCTATAATCCTGAATAATCTTTCGAATGAAGTCTTCTCTGCCAGTTGAGAACCTGAGTTTCAAACAGAAAATAAAATTATAGGTTGTCACTTCTTCCATCAGGAGGCAGTGACAGATAAAAAAGACTAATGTGCAGAACAAGAAGAAAACAGTAATTAAAGAGGTGGGGGAGGGCTTAAATTATATAGTGTCATTTGGAAGAAAAATTATTGAAATTCATGCAATGTGTTGCCAAACTGCATCAGGACAGTAATGTTACTTTTCCCCCTTAAAATATAGACAGTCAGATTCCTGGCTTTTTAAAACAACTTTGCTAACAATATTATGTAATATAGCACTTATTTTTATAGCTGTTAATAAAGTCTTGTAATACTTGAACTATTGCACCTTCAGTTTAATACCTAAACTATTGCATTTTCATTGCTAAGAAAACAAATCCCTTTTGTTTATAGTTCTTCATCCTTTCACTTCTGATATATAGAGCAGATGAAATTTGACTTCGTTTTCCACAAGCATTGCTCCAAGCACCTCTTCAACCTATTTTCCAGAAATCTAAGCAAGGAGATGGTTGGAGTCAATGGACAAGGAGACACCACACAGCAGCAATTCTATCTAGCACTCTGATTACCTCTCAGTTCCAGCAAAATGTTCAACTGGACTGCCTTCCAGATTGCTGGTAATCCTGAAGCTCCCTTTGGAAATCTTCAGGATTCACCAATGACTGGAAAAGATTTCCAGTCCAAGGGAAATAAAATATTAAAGTGAAAATGAATCACAGTTGAAACATGTGAAAAATTAATTTATTAATAATACTGTCATCTCGTAAAGCATTCCTGGCTTACTCTCAAGTTGCCATAAGAAGGAGGGGGGCAGATCTGATGGAGCAGTTTGTTGCTATGATCAGAAGCACAATTCCATGCATATCTTTCTCCAGATTGTGTCTCAAATTCTGAAGCCCAGTCAGGAGAGGTATGTTTTCACAGCCCACAAAAGTGCTTCGGTTGGAGAATGTGATTTATGACACACCCTGGGAGGTGAGGGAAAACAGGGTCACAGGTGAACAGTAAATTATGTAGGGCAGAGCCAACTGCACTTGGGAAAAGTGCTGCCATGTTGCTCCTAATAATTGGATTTCTTTTGAAACTTGGCTTAAGGCTCTTGAATTAATTAGAGCATCCATTGGAACCCTGACAAATACATTGACGATTCCCAATTGTAAACCTCTAACCTGGAGCAAATTGGAGATGCCATAAATATCCTAAACCAATGACTGGAGGCCCTGAATGGAAAGAAACAGGATTAGGACTTAACCCAAACAATATAGTGTGATAGCTAATACAGAAGTTTGTTGATTCCAGGTATCTACAATCCTGATTTTCCTTGTTCTCTCCTGGTTTTTCAATACCATCAGCTATTATATCTTTCTGGACTATGTGTGGGGATTGGAATTGGGGGTGGGGACAGAATGTTGTAGTTTTCCTTTCTCTATGGCTTTCTCAGATAGAGAAATCCATTTCTCATCTGGAGGTGTCACAACATTCAACACCTCACTCTTATGTTTAATATCTACATACAGTTGCTGAATGAAAACACCTGTTGGTGCAGGATATGGTATCATCAGTATGCTGACAGTATTTAGCAATATAACTTGATACTGGATAACTGAGTGATAATATTGTCCCAATGAATGGAGATTGTGGGAGTCTAGATGAGAAGGACCAAAGGTAAGCAAAGCTGGGTGGGTATAAGTGACTGGACCTTCTGGATCCAGAGACTTGCCATGTCTGGTTCTGAATGGAACTGCCTTTTCCCAGATAGAACAGACTTCAATTTTGGGGTCTTTTAGAGTATCAGTTCCTTCTCAAAGGGCAAATAGCAGTTGTGGTGAGGAAGGCATTTGCACAGATTTGTATTGTGTATCATTTGTTAACTGTTTTGTTAACTGGATTATTCTTCTATCAGTTTCTTCAAGTCTTAGTGACCTTGGATGTGGACAACAGCACTCTACATAGGGCTGTCTATGAAGACCACTAAGAAACTTCAGCTGTAGCAGAATGCAGCAGCATAAGCAGGAGGTTTTCAAATATTTCAAGTGGGACTGCCCAATTCTATAACGGCTTTGTTCCCTATGCCATCTATGAACTCACAAGATTCATTTTTCTCACCATACATCCAAACTAGACTGTTGTTTCTCTTTGTCATGTAATATATTTGGGTATATGCATATTTTTAAATTTATTTATATTTTTGTCATGTTTATGTAGTGTACACTGGAGGTCATGACCCCTTGAGAGCTGTATGCAACGATATTTCATTTTAATGTATGTCAATTAGTGTATATTTAAGGTGACAATAAAGTTAGTCTAAGTTATGGACATGCTGTGGTACATCCATGGAATACCTCAACTTGGGAGCTGAAGTGGTTACTAGTAGTTTTCCAAGGGCAATTGAAGTCAGTTATTTCTTATAGGGCGTTACATGGCACAGGGCTAGTTATTTGAGAGACCATATCTCTTCCATTGTTTCTGTCCATCAGGTAAGATCAGATACAGCTGACATGTTCCGAGTCCCATTTATTAAACAATGTCATCTGATGGGACCTGGAAACATGCCTTCTCCACTTAGGAGCCTGGCCTCTGCCTCTCCTTTAAATGAGCCCCGAAAATTTGGCTCTTTCTCCAAGCTTTGAGCTAAGGTGAGATGTGGTTTCCTCTCTCAGAGGTTCCTAGATCTGATCAGGCAGACTTATGTCCTTTTTCTATGTCTGATGTTGTTTTATACTGTTAGTTTATCAGGAGCTATTGTGAAGCTTTAAAAGCTTTAAAAATGTGAGTTGTCCATCAGTCAATCATAATAGGCTTGCAATCTGAAGTCTCCCTCTCCCCCAACTAATGTTCCTACAAGAGAAGTAGGTGGAGACCTTGACTAGGAGAGCATTTGCTCATCTTGAGCTGCTGCAACAATTGTGGTTTTAACTGGAAAGAAAAGCACAATTATTCAGGTCCTTGTTGTCTTTCCTTTTAGATTACTGTAATTCATTCTGCATGAATTTGTCCTTGATGGCCACTTGGAAACTTCCACTAGTATGAAACACAGCCTTACTCATCAAACTTGGTTCTCCCATATTATATTAATGCTGTAGGAGTTGCATTGCCTATCAGCATGTTCTGGAGTGTAATTCAAAGTGCTGGTCACTGCCTCTAAATAGATTACAGCTTGGATATATAAGAAATTTCTTTAATCAAATCCTCCTATCCAGTCCAATTAAAGAACCTACTAAGGAAGTACATTGAGAGGATGTGGGCATGAGCTTTTCCTCCCATTGAATAGTTCAAACCTCTGAGCCTTCTAGAAAGACCTTTTTTTTTTTGGCTCTTTCAAGATTGATTCCAGAGCCATCAGTGTAAATCTAGGTTTTAATCTTTATTAAAGATTAATAATTGCAATTATTTATTGCAATTATATATTGTTTATATTTTATATTACTTCATTATTTTATTTCATTTTAATATATTTTATTATATATGTTGTAAACTGCATAGGATCCAATTGAAGGTGTGTGTGTGTGTGTGTGTGTGTGTGTGTGTGTGTGTGTGTGTGTGTGTGTGTGTGAAATAAAATGCCTTTGCAGAACATTGTATTGCCCAAACCCTACAAAATCTGTTTTATCAGAAGCAGTAGTAGTATCAAAGAAACATATAAACTATGGGAAACCCTCTGTGCAACTACTCTCAAGTCATTTTAGTACAAAGCTATGCACCCTTATTCAGAAATAAATTACATTTCATAGGACCTCTTTTATTATAAAGTTCATATTTCCCAAAATTCATTTTGATCACAACATGGAGCACCTATGCCATTTTCTTGGCAGCCTTAGAGAAGTGATTTGCTCTTTTACTTTTTGTGTGTGTGGGAGGGGTATTTTTTTCAACTGCCCAGTCTAGCCTAGAGGTCTGGCATATCTTAAGCCCATGTCACAGTGAACCAACGGATGCAAAGAGGATGTAAAACGGACAAAAAACCTTGCCGAATACGCGATGTACTCACTGCCTCCGTTTTGCTTCATCTCTATTACCGTCCAGCTTCCATTTATTGACGTTTTCAATCCCACTCCAAAAGTTTTTGGGCTGCCTAAAAATTTTGCGCGGGAAAATGTATCCAGTTTCGGATCGTCTCTCGCAATCCCTGCGGCCAAGCCGCTGCGGCATCGTCCGTTCTGCATACCCGTTACGCATTCCGCTATATCCACTAGGCCATCCGCTGCCGCATCCGCGCAACTTCGCATCCGCCGGGAACGCAGGGATGAAGTGGAACAGACGGCAGAACGGATTGCAGAAACGGATGCAGAATGGATGCCTAGTGGAAACAAAGCATTTAAAATGGAAAAAAACGTTCACAGAGGGGACCTATCTCGGATATTAAGGATGTCTGCAGGATGCCTAGAGGATACCTAGAGGAATGCCTAGAGGATGCAAAGGGACACCTATACTGCCTATAACAAAGGGGAGCAACTCACCTGCATCTCACTTTCAGAACAGCAGCCCAGCGGTGCAGACCTCTGCAGCCTTCATCTGGATCTTCCTCTTCCACAGCATCCAGTCATGTCCACCGTGGATTGTAACAAAAGTCCTTTCGGCAGCCACCATTGTTCTGCAACAGTGCGAAGCCTATCCTGCAGGCTCTGTGAACTCTACCTGCGAGAAGAAAAGGACCCACCCAAAAAGAGTCTGGTCCGAAGATGGTTCGCCAGAAGAGCAGCAGGACGGACTGTACAAACACCTGATGGTGGGAGCTCAGGAACGAAGACACTGCGGGGGCATTCCAGAACTTCAATGAGGATGCCTCCAGCATGTTTGAACGAAGTTGTGCAGCGCCTGACACCCAGGTTGACCAAGGAAACCACCAAGCTTCCGGCCCAGCCTGGAACCTGGGCTCTAGGTTGGCACTCACTCTGGCGCCACCATTGGCCTCCAGGGACCATCCGCTCCTACAGGAGCATGCAGTAACGGCTGGAGGGTGCCATCCCCTACACCATCAGCATTGTGGTCAGAGAAGTGGTGCAGGCCATCATCGACAGAAATAAAAGGAGGAGCTCCTCCAAGTACCCCTCCACTGAAGAAGGATGGAAGAAGTTGCAGAGCAGTGGTATCAGAAAGTGGAACTTCCCCCACAACCGTTGGAGCCATAGATGGCAAGCAAACGTGGCCTATAAAGCTCCAGCCAAGTCGGGGTCCACTTATTTCAACTGCAAGGGCTTCTTCAGCATCATCCTCTTTGCCATGGTCGATGCTGACTACAAGTTCATGTACATCGATGATTCAGGCAACGGGTCAGCTTCAGATGCCCAGGTATACACGCCAGTGGACCTCAAGGAGGGGGCTGGAACGCAACCTCAATCGTGGGCTTTACCAGATCCAGACCCCCTGCCCAACGACAAGCGGCCAAGATGTTGCCCTACTTCATCATGGGGGATGACGACTTCTCCCTCTCAACCTACCTCATGAAGCCCTACAACTTCCAGATGCCTGCACCCATGAAGAAGAGAGATCTTCAACTAACAGGCTGTCCAGGGCAAGGCGGGTGGTGGAGAACGCCCTTTGGCATCCTGGCAAACAGGTTCCAGGTACTTCTCACCACCATGCGAGCATCGCCCAGAGACCTGAGAAACATCATGAAAGCTTGCTGCAATCCTGCACAATCTCATGCACACCCGCTACCCCAGTCTTGCAGAACAGGCCCTCGTCGACCTCCAGCAAGGCAATGGGACATGGAGCCTGGAATGGAGGCAAGGGCGAAACCTGATCGACACTAGAGGATGTGCAAGGCCCCCAACAGAGCTTTCACGTGAAGGGAAGAACAGCAGCACCAACCTGCTCAAGACACTGGTGACAACTCCCCAGCTGGAGCAGTGGAGTGGCAAGAACAGGATGGTAGATGCTTAAACGGATGTTTTCCTTCAGCCTGTCTCATCACACGGATGAGATTGGGCCATGTATGTTTGGTTGGCCTACAATGACAAGGCGTTTAATATAAAGAGTTGATGTTTATGTTGACATGTGTGGATAATTATTTACATTATTATTGATAATAAGGGCCGTAGGTGTGGCACCTGGGAGGGTGGACCATAACAGTCCCACTATGCTTGCACTGGAAGGTTTTATCTATCCACAGCTATACCCATCCAAAGGTATCCCTGCCCATCCACAGGTATCCGCTGCCCATCCCACAGCTATCTTAACCCATCCCACAAAGCATGCAAAGGCTTAAACCATTTCTAAAAGTTTCCAGCAAGACTTTATTAAAAAAAAAGAAATGAAGCAAGCGTGTGAATCAATAAATAGACTTTAATTAACAAACAAGCTATAAGACAAAAATGAGTCTCTGGTACTTCCTCTTGGTCGCTCAGTCCAGGGGTGAAGGGTGCAGGTGCTGTGGAGGTGGCTGGTGCTGGAGTGCTTGTCATCAAGCTCCCCCAGAAGCAGAAGCAGCAGAAGCACGCAGCCCCAGAAAGAGCGAGCCCGTGCTGCAGAAGCCCCAGGCAGAACCAGAGTGAGGGCCAGGGGGCAGGATGGTAGCCCTGTTCTCTCTTGCCAGGGCTGGCAGCCAGATGGATGAGGCTTGCTGTGCTTTCCACATGGTTGTGGGGTTGCTGGCTGGCAGGGAGGCTTGGCAGGCACCAAGGCTGGCAGGCAGGCTGGCAGGCAGGCAGGCACCAAGGCTTGGCAGGAAGGCTGGCACCAAGGCAGGCACCAAAGGCTTGGCAGGAAGGCTGGCTAGGCAGGCAGGCACCAAGGCTGGCAGGAAGGCATGCAGCAAGGCTGGCAGGCAGACTGCTGGCAGCAAGGCTTGCAGGCAAGGCTGGCAGGGAGGCCTGGCAGCAAGGCTGGCAGGCAGACATGCAGGCAGGGCAGGCAAGGCAGGCAATCCGTCCGGAAGCAGGTCTTTCCTCTGAAATGGCGACCTGCTTCCGAAGCTGCTTCCCGTTATATCCGCGGCCTGAACGCAATGCATCCCCCCCGGCATGCGCAATTAACAGCCAGGCATCCGTTAGCTTCCGCTTTGTATCTGCTAGGCTTCCCGCTCTGCATCCGCTTCAATCCGCTGTGCATGTTGCTCCGCTGTATCCGTTCCGCATTCCGCTTTGGCTGAAGCCGCCCCAGAAGCGCCTGTGGAAGTGCCATCCGCTCCCATCCGTTTTTCCATCCGCCCAGCACCTCCCCGCGTCCGTGTTATCCGCTCCGGTTATGCAAATTTTTACCCCTTTTGAGAGCGGATAACAACGGATGGAACATTTTGCTCGTCCGCTGTGTCCTTTTTGCATCCGTTGGCCAGCGTGACATGGGCTTTAGCTACTAACTTGGGCTGATACTGCAAATTTGAAATCAAAAAGGTCAGCCAGTGCTGCACCAAAAAAGGATGTCTATAGATGACTGTCTTAAAAGCTGTAGCTGAATATACACAAGCAAGTTCAGAAAAGAGGCCTGCTCACTGCAACCAATTCAAATGAAGCTGTTAAACTGTCTCATTTGAATTGTAAAGATATGTAAATCCAAGATCAGGATATAGAAATTTACATTCCCATTTAGCTAGAAAAAAATTGAATTTCTTCTCAAGCTTCCCAATTAGCCTAATATATTCAGCCGATGTTCTTTTTTTGTGTGGATGTTATTTCAGGTCTTAGGCCATTTTCACACTTGTGATATGAAAAGTTGTTTTTTTTTTTTTTTTGCTATTTTTGCATCTTTAATTCAAACAAATGTGTCATCTTTCACCTTTTCACTTGGACCTTCAATAAAAATGTGATGTTTATTTTGGGTACGTGGTAATACCAGGTTTTTCATTCATTTCAGTCAGTGACTGGCCCCCACTAATTAATTAGCACAACTTATTAGTGTGTAAAAATAGTCATTAACCCACCTCTTTGTAACAAAGATCACATGCCTAGCATTTATTTAAATCATTAATTTTTCCAACACCCAAAGCGTCAGCAAATGTTTGTGCATGACTATAGTCAGGGGCTCAATTACCAATTAAATGCCAATTAAATAAATGAGTAAACTGCCCTGTCTCACTAAGTAGCCATAGAAATATGAAAAGACCACAGAAAAGAGAGCAAAAAACCAAGCAAGAGGCTTTAACTTTGTATTGCTCTTTGTCCTGCTCTTTCTCTAAATAGCAAAATTGTTGCTCAGACCAGTCATCACCGACCAGTGGGATGGGGACCATTGGTGGTCTGCAAGAAAATTTTGGTGGTCCGCAGAGAAATGTGACATCCAGAGCACCACCCAAAGTAATTAATCCAGACTGCATGGGAACACAAGGCTGCGCCGCCCACATGGCCCGTGGGAATACAAGGCTTGCATCACTTGCATATAACACAAGGTAGTGAGGGGAGGGGGGAAAAGGGCAGAGGGAGGGAACTTGCCCCACTTGCCCCATGCACCTAGCCTGGCCACCAGACTGCTTCTTTTCTCTTCTTTCTTCTGCTTTTGGCTGCATGAAAAGAAAGCAGTAAACGTTTTTCTTTCTCTCCTCCAAACTCCGCCAGAAATGAGTCTTTGGGATCCTGCAAGGCATCCTGTCCAAGAGGCTGCAGTGGCGCAACAAGTTTCACAAAGACTCATTTCTGGTGGAATTTGGGGGAGACAAAGAAAGACTTCTGCTGCTTCTGCTGCTTTCCTTGCATGAAGCCAAAAGTCTCTCTCTCCCCCCACTCGAGAACAGAGCTGGAGATGGTATCCAGCGATCCCAAATAAAGAATGATCCATTGGTAGGAAAACAGGGTGGGGAATTTTCCTGCAGACTTTTTTTGGGATTTTCTCAGGTTCTCTTGTCCGCGGGATTTAAAATTATGAGTTTGGTGGTCCCTGAGGTCCAAAAGATTGCCAACCCCTGGCTTAGACCAGTATTTCTCAATCACTTTTTGCCCATGGCCCCCTACTGATCTTGTTTTTCTCTGGTAGACCCCTCCATCCCCCATCATAGTCCCATTACTGCTGTCAAAGATTACTAGATACAAACTGGGCTTGTAAACATAATGTATGCTTTTATTTATGGTAATTTTAATAATGCAGTTTACAATACACAATTACATGCAACATGTTACTCTTAACATAATTTATTAGTCAATTAATGTAACCCTCAGGACAGTAACTGATGCCTTCTCTGGTGTCAACAAGACAACATTTTGCAGTGCAATAGATTTGCCTCTCTGTATCTCCCTCAGCTTATGTGTGATGGGTGTTATCAGTGGCCCATTTGAAAGATTCAAGGCCCCCCATGGGGCCATATGGCCTCAAGAACCAGTGGTTTAAATGAGTTGAATATTTTAATTGTGTGACATCAATTGGTAGGGGTGTAAATGAGAGAAGAGAGAGAGAATCCTTTTGTGTCCTGGAAAGCAGATTTACCATTTCTGAGAATATGGGTTAAGAGGCTCAGTTCTTTGAGATTAAATTTGATTGAGTATTATGTTGCTTTACATAGGAGGCAGAATTGATGTTTTAATTGAGCAGGTGCTATGAAACCCCATTGTCCACAAAGTGCATACTTTTGACATGCTCAGCAACAGGTCTTCATACTTTTGCTCATCTTTTAATGTGACATACAGAATCTTCCCACACACACACACACATATACTAGTCCACTTCGCTATGGCAACAAAAATAAATGGTGCCTTGTGAAATTAAACTAAAATTTAATGAATATTTTCCTCAAAGACAAGGAACAATGACAGCTTATTATACTTTGTTGAATCAATTCTCACCAAAGCTACATTTGTTACCCTGAACAGGCTCAATAACTGCTCTCTATTGGTAAACTATCATAGCTTGTGCCTTTTGCATTTCATTTCCCTCTGATTGTATACCTTATAACGAGTGGTGGGATTCAGCCAGTTCGCACCAGTTTGGGAGAACCGGTTGTTAACATTCTGAGCAGTTTGGTGAACTGGTTGTTGGAAGAAATCATTAGGGCAGAGAGCTGGTTGTTAAATTATTTGAATCCCACCACTGCTTATAAAAAAGGGAGTCCTTGCTTAGTAACCACAACTGGAACCAGCAACTCCATTGCTAAGTGGAAAATGACATGACTGTCATGGACTTAACAACATTAATTCCCAATTGGTTGTTAAACAATGCACTACAGTCATGAAAAGAGAACATCATGTGACTGCAATGTAGAATTTTAATTCCACATTCACCATGAACTCTGTGGAGATTCTCAGTCAACCAGGTCATAATTGCTTCAACAAAAGGCAACTGGACTGTTTTTTCTTTCAGGAAGAAGACAACATTTTGCTTCTCATCCAAGAAACAGACAATCAGTCACAGTTGCCTCAAACAGTCCAGTCGCTTTTTGAAAAAGCAACTTTGTGTTCTGACCTAAACCTTGTTCCAAGGAAACAAACACAAAACAGAGGTAACAGAAAAACCTTTTAATGATTCTTTACAAATTCTGTTCCTTCATGGATAAAAGGCTGTTTCAAATTAATTATCTCTGATAAGAACGAGCCTTGACAAGGTTGGGCAAGGCTGCCAAACACTAGATAAAGTTACTAAGAAGTATTTCAAACACAAAGAGACTCCAAACACCAACCAAGATACTCCGAACGTCCACAAGACTTGAGTGCAAAAACTTCTTTGCTTCCTGCAAAGAACTCCGGTTTCTCAGCTGGCTTTTATCTCTTATGGGAGGGGGCATTACCTTGCAGCCTTACTCCCGAGTCACCCGTGCTGCTGCAGCTGCTCTTTCCTTCAAGCAGCCCTGCGTGCATGCACACTGGGCACAGGCTCTTCTGGGACTTCTTCATCCCTGCTGCCGGCCTCCACAATCTCTGAAGGCAGCATTCCACTCCCTGATGGTCCTGGCCCCATCCCTTCATCACACACAGGCCCCTCATCTGAGTCCTCGCTCTCCGAGGCCTCAGCCGTCTGCACCTGCTGCCGGCGAACCAGAACACTTTGAGACCTCCATCCTCCAACTCTGTTACAAATCAGTTGGGAAGCAAGCAAATAGCGATCTCATAACTGCAAGGCACTACAACAGTTATAAATAAGAGGACTGCAAAACTGTTTTTTTGCATGATCATAATGTGAACAGTCATTACATGAGGCAGTTGATAAGCAAAAACTACCTTGATATACTCCCTTTTCAGGAGAATGCTCCCTACATTTAATAAAGTAGGCCGAAGTTCAGAAAAATGTTGCCATAACAAATGTGTTGGTTTTTGCCATAATATTCTTTGTTCTTCAGAAATACTATGGCTGCAGGTGAGCACCATTAGAAAATACCTTTGGAAAAGCTTTCTAGGGAAAAGAGATAGAGGTGAACAACATTCTTGTTGAAGAATGGCAATGAGGAAGCAGAGAAATGGAAGAAATCAAGAACAAATTAAAGAGCTCCATGAAAATAGAGAAAAATTGAGCATAAGCACATTTCTGTTACTGAGATCCTATTCTCTCTGACTGTTTCTTGCTATAATGGACTTCCCAGAATTGCTAGGTGCTGATGCTATTAAGGAAAAATTAAAGGCAATTTTCACAACAGCTTGCATTCATTGCAGAGAACCCACTTTCTGAGGCTTGTATTGTGTTTGGGTACAAAATATTGGTCTTTACTGTAACACTTGTCTTTAAAAAGTGATTTTCTCCCTTCCTGACACCAGAAAAAGGCAAATCGAAATGTTCCTTTGAGTGAAGTGTCAGAGATGTGCTTTCTGTAATGATGTTCAGCTGTTAATCTTATTTCTCAAGAAACGTTAAAATGTTATTTCTGGGAAGGGAAAACATGAACCTGAGCATTAATTGAATCTGGGCAAGTTGTCGAATTGGCGGGTGTGACAGGCATAGCTCCAGGGAGACACCTGGTGATGAGCTTTAGCATTTTCTCTTGAATATTATCTAATCCAGCCAAAAGCGAATTTCCCAGCAAATGGATTGATCAAATTACGGTCAATTACTTTTTGAATATATTTTCACTTCACCTGCAGTGACTTCATCCTTCCAATATGTTTTTATCTGGATACGTGTTCCAGTCTTTGCTTCCTCTGTTGTAAGATCTCTAATTGCAGTATCTCAAGACAAGCAGCTGATCATTCACACAGCTTTACTTTCCCAGCAAAGTGGAAGTGAATTCAGCCCCTTCACACACATACATCCAATCTTTATAGACAGGGAGATTGTAAGCCTAGGATGGTCATATTGTAGAAATTTTATATTCCTGTTATCTTTTCTGTTATTTTTCTTGCTTTTAAGTTGCTGTAGCCTTAAGCTCTTATTTTATTTATGACCAACTTGAGCTATAGAAAAGGCAAGCCAAGCTCCCTTTTCCTTAAATACTGAATATCTGCCGGTATTAATATTAAATATCCCTACCTGCTTTTTCCTTTGTTATTCCAATCATCTTCAGCACTGCAGGTAGTTTTCAATTTACAAGTTTATTTAGTGACCATTTGAAGTTGCAACAGCACTGAAAAAAATGACTTATGACCATTTTTTGCACTTATGACTCTTGCAACATTCCCATGGCCATAGGATCAAAATTTGGATGTTTGGCAGCTGACTCATATTTATGGCAGTTGCAGTGTCCTGGAGTCCCCTTTTGTGGTCTTCTGACAAGCAAAGTCAACAGAGAAGCCAGATTCACTTAACAACCCTGTTAACTTAACAACTGCAGTGATTCACTTAACAAGTGTGACAAGAAAGTTTGTAAAATGGGGCAAAACTCATTTAACAAATGTGCTGCTTAGCAATGGAAATTTTGAGCTCAATTGTGGTCAAGGGCGACCTGCACAGAATCTTTTCCTGAAGTAATCAAGAAATCTCAAATGGAGCTCAACTAATAGTGACCTTTAAATGACTGGGACAATACCTTGTTTAAAAGTCTCAATTTATCCTCATCAAGATTATTGTTGAATCCCTATATCTCAGTTAGTGTAATCAATGATTGCTCTAGCATTCTTCTTAATCAAGTCAACTCTTCACCAGTAAATCTCAATAGGACAGTTCCCTCTGTCATTGTTTCTATGATTTTACCTCCTTTCTCTTACCCTGTTGATTAAAATTTGTGTACAAGAAATCTATAAAAGATATCTACTGGTATGTTGAAGGATGGTAGCAATTCAAAGAAAGCGATGTCTAGGTTATAATTCTCCCAGTCCTAAAATTTAAAATAAAGTATCATTGCCTTTTGCCCTATCTGCAAATTTCAAGCCTGTTATGACTGACTCTGAGGGAGAGGAGGAACAGCCAACAGGGAGTGGAAGGGTGACTCCAGAGGTTGTGGAGGAGGCTGGGGAAGGGCAGAGGCCAGCTGAGCAGTCAAGAGGAACATCCAGGCCCATCCCCTATCCATCCTAGGGCACACAGGGAGGAGAGGATAAGGAAAATATGTGGTCTACTTGGGAGGAGAGGGCCTTGATCCTCTTCATGGGATGCAGGTGTGAGAACTGCATAAGAGTTTGGACCTGCATGCTGGCAAACACTAGAGACAAAGAGTGTTTTATTCCTGGATGAGGTTTATCTTGGTTGCCGTTCTTCCAATGGACTATATATACCTGGTTATCTTCTTGAAGTTTGTAATTAATTATCCTGGTCTGTCATGGAACTTTCTTCAGTGCGGTTTGTTTTTGGTTTTTTTATTGCTTCGTTATTTGCTCTTTGAGTTGGACTGTATTTCTTTCATTTGCAATGTTATTTTGGAAAGAGTTTAATCTCCAACTGTGAACAATTGAACAGTGAAGCCAAGTTGAAGGCATTAAAGAACATTTATTTACATTTTGGTTTTTGTTACATTTGTGGGACACTCCAGGTCATCACAAAACCTCTCCAACACTGGAGGTTTCAAAGAAGAAATTGGATAACCATTTATCTGATATCATATATAGAATTTCCTGCCTGAGCAGGGGGTTGGACCAGAAGATCTCACAGGTCTCTTCCAACTCTGTTATTCTGTTACGTACTATACTTCTGTCTTAATAGGAGTATGGATGATTATAGTTATTCAAATATTCCTGTAGACCAGACTCTTTCGTATTTCTGGGATTTTGCTGTTTGTTGAGCTTGGTAATCAACACCTTAAACAATGCACAAAGTGTTTTGAAGGGTATCAGATTTGAAGGAAATAAGAATGGCTGCTAGGATAAAATTGAGTTTATCAAGAGCTAATAGAAGAAACAACAACATTGTAATATCAGGGCTATCTAATATTCAGCATATTCTATATTTTTTGGACTAAATATTGTCCAACCTCTGCTTTCCAGTTACCATACTTTATAAACTAATCCTTCCAAAAAAGTAATATTTGAATCCCTCTCCTCTGGGTCTAGGCACAATTTGTCTCTTAGAACAGGAGCTTCTTCACACTTCCCTCTCAATCCCTTTGAAGTATGTGCTCATCTTAATCTCGCTTTGATTCTGTTTTCTGTCAAATTCTCCCCTCCCCTGAGCTTTTTCTCATGTGTACCTTGACACAAACAGGTTCCCACAATGTTCCTGCCATGTAATCATCATCCTACCCTCATCAAATTCTGTAATTGCCTCTAATGTAGAAAATCTGTCTGTGTGATTACACAGAGTCAGCATTGATTTGATGGCACATAATCCATAAAGCCTTAGATTGTCTTTAGCTGTTTTCCAGCGCCTATCCCAATCTGTGGTTGTTGCTGATATGCTTCACTGAATCTTCCGTGAGATGGATTGGCCCAGTTCCTATTAGCCACTTTAACTGGCTTGTTCATAGGCTGGGTTCCTATTCTGCCTTTGAGTATATACACAACATATACAATCTTGCCAGTGGGCAAACTTTCAATCCTAAGTGTTTCTTGGGAATTTTATATAAATACAGGCATGCTACCTCCCCTTTGGCTACCAGGCAGTATTTCATCTACAGTCTAGTATAAGAACTGCTAGTACTGGATATACTGTTATGTCAATGTAATGTGTTCATTTCAGACTATTGCACGTATTTCTCTTATTTGCAGCAATGTCATGCAAGTAATTCTGAAGTCTCTTTGATAAAATGATACATGAACCTCTAAGGAAGCCAAAAATGAAGAAAATAAGAATAACATAGAATTATTATTACATTCCCAACAATGTGAAATCATAGCTGCCAGGTCTTCAGCTAAAGTTGGTCTTCATATGGATCAAGATCTTCCCAAGAACCTACAATGTCTTAATGTATCAGTGTAGTATATCTGTAGATCGAAGCAGTGTGGCCTTTTGCTTTTTTTTTTTTTGCCCAGTTATAGGTTACGGGAATGAGAGTTTTAATAGTATACAAACAACCTGTGCCACACTGGGTCATCATGTCAGAGGTATTTATGTAAACCGAGAAATAGTATGACTATAGGTGGGCAAAATAGCAAAAAGGATGAGAGCAATGTCCAATTGTTGCCAACTTCTCTAGTGAGTGTTTTTTTGGGAAACTCGCAGGAAACATCAGACATTATCCCTTCCTCCCTGCCATTTTATTATTTCCTTGCTTCCTTCCTTCCTTCCTTCCTTCCTTCCTACCTACCTACCTACCTACCTACCTACCAAAGGGTGGTGGCGAGTGAGGGATTGCAAGACTGACTGGAAAATTGTCAGAGAACTTTGAAAATAAAGAATCACCTAAATTTTGGATACATTCTGTAAGTTAGCCCATTTGAGGAACCTTGGTTCAAAAAATGTTGCCCCTATGAACATACCAATTCACTCAGGTAAGAGTCATAACAAGAATTTTAGTAGTATTTAGATAGATAACTCAAATTGGTAAAAATACCTAATGCTCCTGTTTGCCACCTAACAACAACCTTGACAGTTGGCTTAGAACAAGAGAGAGAGACTGACCAGCCCAGTCACCCAAATGGCTTTCTTGCCTAAAGCCCATGTCCCACTGCACCAACGGATGCAAAGAGGATGTAAAACGGACAAAAAAGTTTGCCATCCGTTGGAA
>BHFT01034825.1:0-13466 GCA_004320025.1 Laticauda laticaudata | reverse complement strand
CAGCTTTGGAGGCCCTTTCCACTGCCAGCAAAAGGCCTTCTCCCGGATCAAACCAGAGAATTTGCGCAATATCTCTGGGATCCTGGGACTGTGCCCCTTCAAATCACCCGTCTCTTATGGATGGTTTAGGTCCATTTAGGACCGACCAGGGCGCGAAAAATATCAGCTGCGATCTCAAAGCCCCGAGATCGCAGCTGTAGCACCGGACGAAGCTCCGCCTTTCTCCCCACTACATTGATTAAGCACCATGTTAACACTGCACCAACGATGGAAAGGGATGTAAAATGGAGAGAAACACTTGCCATCCATTGGTTAACGCGATCGCATCCATTCTTGTATCACTGCGTCCGTTTTTCATCCTCTCTATCCGCCAGCATCCGTCGACTGGAGGTTCCATCCGCTACCAAAAGTTTTGAGTCTGCTCAAAACTTTTTTGAGCAGAAAATTGTATCAACGCGTCCGTTTCTGCATCCGCAACCATGCGGCGAAACATCCGTTCTTACATCCGTCGTTCATCTGTTATGCATCTAGCTATATCCGCTAGGCATCCGCTGCCACATCTGTGGAAACTCGCATCCGCTCCAGCGGAAAACGGGACCACAGGAGAGGAAGTGAAAATAGGACGTGGAACAGACACAAAGCAATTAGTAGCAACGGATGGAGAAAGGAATGAAAGCAGATGCAGCTCACATATCAAAGCCAATTTAAAACGGTAAAAACGTTCGCAGAGGGGACCTATCATCAGATATTAAGGATGTCTAGAGGATGCCTAGAGGATGCAAAAGGACCATAATGGAAAACCTAGTATTAACCTATAAAAAGGGGAGGAACTCACCTTGGATCTCACTTTCAGTCGCAGCACCCCTTGCTGTGCAGACCTTCTTCAGCCCTCATCTGGTCTTGCTCTTCCACGCATCCAAGTCATCTCCACCATGGATCATCACCACACTCCTTTTGGCAGCCACCATCGTTCTGCAACAAGTGCAAAGCCATCTACAGCTCTTTCACTGTCCTATGGAAGAAAAGGAGGCGTCCAAAGAAGTGTTGGGTCCGAAGATGGATCAGAAGAATTGAGCAGAAGTACAGACTGTACGACAAAGCTGATGGTTCGAGCTGAGGAACGAAGACGCCTCGTGCATTCCAGAACTTCATGAGGAATGCCTCAGCCCATTGTTTGCGAAGTTGTGAGGAGCTGAGAACCCAGATTGACCAATCAAAACACCAACCTCCGGCCCAGCCGGGACCCTGGGCTCAAGGTGGCACTGCCTCTGTGCCACCTGGCCTCAGGGAACCACCTACAAAAGCATGGCAGTCGGTTGGAGGCTGCCCACAACACCAATCAGCATTGTGGTCGAGAAGTGGTGCAGGCATCATCGAAGAAATACTTGGCAGGAGCTCCTCCATGCCTCCCCTGAAGAAGGCTGGAAGAAAAGTGCAGAGCAGTGGTATCAGAGGTGGAACTTTCCCCACACGTGGAGCCATAGATGGGAAGCACGGGGCTGCAAAGCTCCAGCCAAGTCGGGGTCACTTATTTCACTACAAGGGCTTCTTCAGCATTACCTCTCGCCATGGTCGATGCTGACTACAAGTTCACTGTACATCGATGCTCAGGCAACGGATAGCTTCAGATGCCCAGGTATACAACACCAGTGACCTCAAGGAGGGGCGCTGAACGCAACCTCATCATGGGCTTCCCAGATCCAAACCCCCTTGCCAACGACCAGCGGAAGATGTGCCCTATTTCAATCGGGGGGATGAGCCTTCCTTCCCTCAGAACCTTACCTCATGAAGCCCTACACTTCCAGACTCCTCATCCGTGAAGACGAGGATCTTCAAATACAGGCTGTCCAGGCAAGGCGGGTGGTGGAGAATTGCCTTTGGCATCCTTGGCCAACAGGTTCCAGGTAACTTCGTCACCACCAGCAGCATCAACCCACAGACCGTGAGGAGGATCGTGGAGCTTGTTGCATCCTGCAAAAATCTCACTGGGCACCGCTACCCGTCTTAGGCACGAAGCAGGCCCGTGACCTCCAACAAGGGCAATGGGGACATGGAAGCCTGGGGAATGGAGCAAGGGCGAAACCTGATAGACACTGAGGGATTGGCAAGGCCCAACAGAGCTTCACGTGAAGGGAGAAGCAGCCGCAACCTCCTGTGAACACTGGTGAACTCCCCAGCTGGAGCAGGTGAGGTGGCAAGACAGGATGATAGATGATTAATGGATGCTTCCTTCAGCCCCTGTCTCATCACACTGATGGTTTGGGCCATGTATGTTGGGTGGCCCTACAAAATGAACAGGCAATTTAATAAAAGAGTTGTGTTTATGTTGACAATTGTGTGGAGAATGATTAGACATTATTATGATAATAAAAGGCCAAATAGGTGTGGCACCTGGGAGGGTGGACCATAGAGTCCCACTGTCTTGCACTGGAGGTTTATCTGTTCGCCACCAGCTATTACCCATCCCAAGGTATCCTGCCCATCCACATCTATTACCCATCCCAAAAGGTACCCTGCCCATCCCACAGCTATTACCATCCCAAAGATATCCCGGCCCATCCCAAAGAATATCCCTTGGCCCATCCCCTCAGCTATCCTTACGCCATCCCACAAGGCATTCAAAGGCTTTAAACTCCATTTCTAAAAGTTTTCCACCAAGACTTATTTAATAAATTAAATGAAGCAAGTTGTGGTGAAGCAAGATAATCTTTATCATATAACCAAGCTGTAAAGAAAAATGATTCCAAGTGTCCAAACAAAAATAAAGTCAACAGGTAGCCATCCAGTCTCCTGGCATCTTCTTGGTCACTTGGAGGTGTGCCCAGTTCTCAGGGGTGAAGGGTCCAGGTGCTGTGGGTGGTGGGTGGTGCATGGAGGTGCTGGTCTGGAAGCGCCACTGGGGTGCCTGGCCCCAGATGAGGACAAAGCAGGGACAGTGTATTAGGAAGCTCTCAGACAGCTGGCTCAGCCCGGTGATGTTGAGAAGCCCTTCCTCCATGACATGGGGTGGTCCAGCTCCCAGCACGATGACAGATGTATGAGGCCGGGCTTGGCCTGTGGCGGTGGAGAAGGAGCCAGTGTAGTGGGGCTGTCTTGGTCTGCAGCTGGGTGAGGACTGGCGTCAGTGGCATCTGTGGCCAATAGGTGTCATCTGGTGGCGTGGCTGGCATCGGTGGCATGGTGCATCGGTGGGCAATCATAGTGGCATCAGTGGCCACGGTGGCATCCGATGTACCTGTTGCCTGGACTGGGAAGGCTGGCCTCTGCTGCTGCGGAACCTCCTGGTAGCCATAGCCTTGGTAGGGGAGGGCCTGTGGAAAGCCTTGGAAAGGCCAGTGACATCACCTGGGGTGGAGGGCAGCCTGGAACTGGGGTGGGAGCAGGTTTCATCTTTGTCTGGAGGGTTGTGAAGAAGATCGGTGTCCTGTCCTTCACCACCTGGTAACTGGGATTCCGACATGTACATGAGGGTATGGTTGACATAGGTGAGGAAAGGGCTTGCGGTTGGTGGATGGGGCATCGTGTGTACCAGCTGAGAGAGGAGATTTCTACGCTGCTCTGATGGTGTCTCTTATCTCCAGCAGGACAGTGTGGCTCTGCCCCCTCCGGTTGACTCTCTGCCCTTTCTGTGGAGTGTAGCTGGGGGTAGATTGCGGTGTTGGGCTGTGGGTGAAGTGCCGTTCCCTCTCCACTGCATCAGGGGTCCTCCACGTGCTCCGCCACGGTTAGAACAGCTGTCTGCGGGTTCTCCGTCGTGGCATGCTCCACAGATACCTGCCTGGACACAGCTGACTCTTGGCCAGAAGAGGACTGGCTCTCGCAGGGCTGCCGGAGAGAGAGGGTTGTGGAGAGGGGCTGCTCCTCTGTGGCGGATCTCACCCTCCAAGAACTGCATTTGGCCATCACGTAGGTCTCTCTGTCCGTCAACTTGACCATGGCCTGGCCAGATTTCTTGAGGTACAGCTTCCCATACCAGGTGTGCAGTTGCTTCCTCCAGCCAAGGAGCACCTCCGAAGTGTAGCCCAGGCTCTCCGCCTTCTCTCTCCAAGCAGCCTGCTTCCTTCTGGTTCCGATAGAGCCTGTGGCCCTTTCGCCATAGATGCTCATTCTCCCTCAGCCACTCCAGCCACCTCTTCCTCATGATTCCTCTTCGATTTTGTATTGCCTCCTCTCCCCTTCATGCGTCTGCTTCCCTCCTTTGGCGGGGCCATATGGGCCCTCATCAGAGGGGCTTCGAGGTTGTAGGGCTGCTCCTCCAACCACCACCAGCAGCAGCAACAACAGTAGCAGCAAAAGTAGGACCAGCAGGACCAGCAGCACCAGCAGCACCAGCAGGACCAGGAGCAGGACCAGCAGCGCCACAGGACCAGCAGACCAGGACACACAGGACCAGGAGCACCAGCAGGACCAGGAGCACCAGCAGGACCAGGAGCAGCGCCAGCAGAGTAAGCACCAGCAGGACCAGCAGGACGAGGAGCAGTGCCAGCCAGGTAAGCACCACAGAAGCACCAGCACTGGAGCAGTGCCAGCAGAGTAAACACCAGCAGAAGCACCAGCACCAGGAGCAGTGCCAGCAGAGTAAGCACCAGCAGAGAGCATCACCACAGAAGCAGCATCAGTAGGTAAGCACCAGCAGAAGCACCACCTCCAGAAGCAGCATCAGCAGAAGCACCACTCCAGAAGCAGCATCAAGCAGAAGCCCCAGCACCAGAAATCGAGCCGGGCAGCAGAAGCCCTAGCAGAAGCAGGGTCAGGGGCCAGGGGGTGGGAGGGTGGCCCTGTCCCTCTTGCCAGGGCTTGCAGCAGATGGCAGAGGCTTCCATCCATCCCCATGGTTGTTGGGTTGCTGGCTGGCTGCTGGCTGGCAAGCTTTGTCTGGCAGCAGGTCTTTCCTCTGAATGGTAACCTGCTTGGGAGCTGCTTCCCTTTATATCCACAGGGCTGACGCAATGCATCCTCCACCGCATGCTCAGTGAACGCTAGGCATCCACTAGCATCCGCTAGGCATCCGCTAGGCATCCGCTAGCAATCCGCTCTGCATCCACTCTTTCTGTTCCACATCTGCTTTGCTGTGCTCCCCCGGAAGCCTTGTGGATGTGTCATCGCTCCCATCCGCTTCCATCCGCTAGGCTTCCGTGGAGCATCCGCTTTCCATCCGCCCTACGTCCTCCCCCCGTCCGTTCCTTTCCATGTTGTAAGCTCTGGTTATGCAAATTCAGGGCACTTTTGAGAGCGGATAACAATGGATGGAATATTTTTCTTGTCCACTGTGTCCTTTTTACAAACGTTTTGCATCCGTCGGCCATTGTGACAGGGCCTTAAAACAATATGGCCATTACCAGATGTATGGATGGATTTGTGAAGAACAAAATTTGCTTCCATCCATGCAGCTGTAGTTCCACTGAGGACCATATGTTGAATGCTGTTGGTCAGCCGGTTGCAAATCCATCTTGTGGTGGTCCTTTTTATCCCACATTGTTCTTTCTTACCAAGAAGTAGGTTGTAGTTTACTTTATCAAATACCTTACTGAAGTCTAAGTAAATGATATCTACAGCATTTCCTTATCTACTAATTTAGTTACATTTGTCAAAGAAAGCAATAAGGTTTGTTTAGCATGACAACCGAGGCCTTACTGTTTAGTAATAGCAATAGAAATAGCAAAAGCAAATGCACTTAGATTTATATACTGCTTAACAGTGCTTCACAGCCCTCTGTAAGCATTGTACAAAGTGAGCATATTTCCCCAACAATCTGATTCCTCATTTTACCTACCTCTGAAAGATGGAAGGCTGAGTCAGCCTTGAGCCTGGTGAGATTTGAACTACCAAACTTCAGGCAGCTGGTAGTCAGCAGAAGTAGCCTGCAGTATTGCATTCTAACCACTGTGTCATCACAGCTCTTAATTGTTTCATTTTTTTCTGGGTGCTCACAAATGTGCTGCTTGATTATCTTCTCCAGGTTTTGTCCAGCTATTGATGCCAGGCTGATTGACTTCAAGTTTCCCAGATCCACTTTCCCCCTTTTTTTGTAAACTGGAACCATGTTTTTTCCCAGTCCTCTGATATTTCCCTGGTGGTCCAGGAGCTTTGAAAACCTTTCTTCAGTGGTTCTGAGATCACATCAGCAATCCATCTGGTCTTGGCGATTTGAACTAATCTAGAATGGATCACCATTTTTCCTATTTTGACTTGCATTCTTAATCTGTTTCCTATGGTGATGCTTTTGATAAGTTGGACTATTTTTTTCGTTTTGCCTATCTTGAAAATGTAAGATATAATACACTTTTTCTATAAAGCATTTGACAAAGTATCCAGTTTCTATTTGAATGTTAGGGGAAACAGACAGTAAGTAAAAATATTCATGAAGTTGATAGATTCACCTTCACTGAAGTCATTAAAATGGATACTAGGCAGTCATCAACCATGAATGCCTTTATTTGTATTCCTGCACACACACATACACTGGTTATTTTATATATTTTATATTTTATATAACTGGCTGCTATGATCTCTGGAAATGAAACAGCTGCTTTAAGTTTTGAAGAATTGTTGCATAGCATATATATGACATTTGCCCCGCATCCACAAAATTTTGCCTATCCTAGAAATATAGATTGTCTGGAAAAAAATGATTTAGAAAGCTGTAATTTCCTTATTATATAGTTACAATTGTATGGGCATGGCTCTCCTGAATTTCGGATAGGTTTTTTTTTTTTTTCAGCTTCCCTCTGGAAGAAATAGAGGCATATCAGTTAAAGATGCTCAGCTTGTCAGCTGGAAAGCTAATGGCCTGGATTCGAGACCCAAGCACCACATGATGGGTTGAGCTCTTGTTAGTTGCCCCAGCTCTTCCCAACCTAGCACTTCAAAAGTATGCAAATGTGAGTAGATAAATAGGCATCACTTCGGTGGGAAGATAACAACATTCCATGAACCTTGGTATATAGCAGTGGTGGGTTTCAAAGAGGTTTACCACTGGTTCGGTAGGCGTGGCTTGGTGAGCACGCTTTGCACGCATGCACACACTGCATGTGCATGTCAAACTCAAACTTTGAGCATGCGCAGAAGCTTTCCTACTCACCTCCTGCAATCACTATAGCTTCAACAGCTGACGCCTGATAATCTGCTATGCCATGCAAAGAAGCTGCGCTTCAAAAGCAGTGAATAAAGATCAGTTTGGGAGCCCAGGCTGGCAGGTGAACCCAACAGCACCTCATCAGAAAGAACCAGTTCGGTCTTGGCTGATCTTCGGTGCTACCAGTATGCCAGAACCGGGCCGACCTGGTAGAATAGTACCACTGGTGTATAGTCATGCTGGAAAGTGTCTTTGGACATGATGGATAGGGGAAACCTTTACCCTTTTTTAATTAGGGAACCCAGCAAAGCATTTGAAGTTTCATTGTGTTATAATTAGAGGATCTTAATAAACATCCAGCACCTACTAATATTTCTTAGCTGGTACATCTTTTAATTTGAGTTTCTCCTTGATTAGATGGTAATTAGGGTGATTCTGTAGGTAAGATCAGGAAAGACCTGATCATTACAAAAAATAATTCATTAGTATTTGGAAATTATCCTATGTTCATCTCATTTCTTTGCTGTCATTCCAAACTAAAATTTTTGACCTTGAGCATTCTTATTTATATATACAGTTGTTTTTTTTTAAAGGCTGAACTAAAAAAAATAAATAAATGCAAGCATTGACGCTTTGGGCCAAGCCTGAATAATTATGAATAATTGTTGTAGCTCTACTCACTAGGCTTCTTCTGACATCTGGCACAGAGTGGAAAAGAGAGACTGCCAGTCCCTTGCTGAATGGAAACCAGACATATAAATAATGACCCCTCTGCAAATGTCACCAACTAATTGGATGCATGTAAAAAAAAGAGCCTATAAATTTTTGGAGAAAGATTCTGGCTTCATTTTCTACTGGAAATTTTATTCTCCCAGGCCTCGGTTGGTTTTGCTAACAAATCCAGACAAACTAAATAACAGCTGTTAATACTGACATCTGTCAGGCAAATGAACAGAGCAACCTGCTGCCAAATGTTATAATTTCTGAATGAAAGGTTCTGAATGTAAGGAGACATTTTTTTTCCAAGGTTGATGCATGTGACCCTCTTGGCTTTAGTTTTTTTTAGCTTTTATTTTCTCTCAACATTAGAACATGAATGGAAAGGTTTTAACAATAGTTCTGATCAGCTTTGTATTTAAATGAATCCAAAATACAAAATATAGAGGGCAACTTCCCCCTAGAATTACTATTTTAGTGAATTTCTCTTTCAAATAGGAAAACTCGCCTTATAACAGGGGTGTCAAACTCAAGGCCTATAGGCTGGATCTGGCCCATGGGGTGCTCAGATTTGGCCCACAGGGCTGGAATGGAAACAGAAAAGAACAGGCCTGCAGTACCTCTGCCAGTGAAAATGGAGCAAGGGTGGCCATGCACTGCCCCCCATGCCCGGTCTTTGGTTGCAACAGCTTCCTGCAGCACTCTGCCAGCAAAAATGGAGCTCGGGGGAGGGGGCACACATGCCTCCCATGCCCCATTTTTGCTGCCAAAGGTTTCAGGAGACCATCATGGCCAAAAATGGGACACAGGGGGGCATGTGAGGCCGTCCTGGGCTTCATTTCTGCTTGCAGAGGGCTGCAGGAAGACATTGTGGCCAAAAATATGGGCTCCATTTTCACTGTCAGAGGGCTATCAAACTAAAAATAAAACAAAAGGAGAAATGTTTCCCCTTTTGCATTTGAGCATTCAAGAAGAGACAGAAAAGGAGAAAGGGAAAGAGGAAAGACAAAGAAGGAAAGATGAGAAGAGAGCAAGGAAGGAAAAAAAAGGAAAGAGGGAAAGAAAAAAAAAGGATGAAGAGGGAAGGAAAGGGAAGAAAAGGAAGGAAAGAAGGAAGGAAGGAAGGATATTATAGTGGGAGTGAGGGAAGGTCTCAGGGAAATCCTGCCTTAGCACTTGGACACCACAGGTGCCCTTAACACGAGTGATGTAGAGCTGGCTATGCCCACCCCCGGCCCCACATCTCTGGCCATCCAAAGTCAAACACAATCCTGATGCGAACCTCAATGAGTTTGGCACCCCTATCTCACAAGCATTCCTTTTGTGACTGTTCCAAATTATGATGGCCCTGAAAAAGTGACATGACCATTTTTCACACATCCAATTGTTGTAGCATCCTTATGGTCATCTGATCAGGTGCTTGGCAATTAACATTTATTCATGAGGGTTGCAGTGTTCTGGGCCATTAAAAGGCAACCATTTAATCTGATTTAGAAATGTAAACATGCTTACAAAGACTTCTGGAAGCAATTAAAAGGAAAGTGTCCCTAGTTTGTACATTCTTTGGATTTTTTTAATCCCAGTTACCAATAATCACAACATTGGAAAGTTTTGTAGTGTTTCCATCCACTTACCAAAACCAAGAAGATCCTTGTTACTCTTTAAGCTTGGTTATTTTCTTTCAGATATTTCATTACCCAACTAGATAATAGCATTAGTGCTAGGAGGGAGTGGAGCTAGCAGAGATTAACACCAAGATTAATACTAGATAAACAATCAAACAATAAACTATAACATAATAAAGGAACCAAGAACACTCCCACCAACACTGATAGGTCAAGCCATTGCATACAAATAGAGAGGAAGAGTCATGCCCCTGTTAGAGTTGGAATCTGAGGGAGAGGAGGAACAGCCTGACAGGGAGTGGAGGTGTGGCTCTGGAAGTTGTTGAAGAGGCTGGGGAAGGGCAGAGGCCAGCTGGGCAGTCAGAGGAAGAACCAGGCCCATCCCCTCTTCATCCCAGGACACAGGGAGGAACGGAGAAGGAAACAACTTGGCTTACGAGAGAGGAAGAGGCCATGATCCCCCTCTATTGGTTGCAGCTGGGGAGAATAGTATATAAGAGAGACGGTTAAAACACAGCATTGCCAGAAGCAAAGTGTGTTTTANTAATTACTTATCCTAGTCCATTGTGGAATTTCCTTCTTTGTAGTTTGTTTTGGGTTTTTATTTCACCTCTATCTGCTCATTAAGTTCAGACTATATTGCTTACTTTTGAAGA
The DNA here is from genome assembly GCA_004320025.1 of Laticauda laticaudata. Lineage (NCBI taxonomy): Eukaryota > Metazoa > Chordata > Lepidosauria > Squamata > Elapidae > Laticauda > Laticauda laticaudata. The sequence goes on along the minus strand of BHFT01034825.1, from coordinate 3,393 downwards.
CTATTTTTGAATAAGTTTTATCTCCAACTGAGAATTATTGAACAGTGGGGCCAAGTTGGAGGCATTAAAGGACATTTATTTATGCTTTGGATTTTGTTGCATTTGTGTTACACTCCGGGTCATCACAGGAAGCCACATTCCCTTCTAGCACTAATAATGTTACCTAGTTGAATAATGAAACATCTGCAAGAAAACAACCAAGGACACTGCAGTTGAACTCTGAGCTACAAGTATTCTTTTCTATTGAAGCCCAGAGAGTTCATCAACTGAATATGCTCTGAAAAAAAGTTCATGAGCTTAATTCAGACAGTGCAGAAAAATACAAGAGCTCCATGTATGAAAGGTATTTGACAGTTCCAGGGGTAGGTTTCAAAAAAATTAGCAACTGGTTCTCTGCCCGGTTGCTGGGTGGATATGGCTATGGTGGGTATGGCCTAGTCAGCTTCCTGCACCATGGCAGGAGGGGGGATGCTTTTTGGTCTCTCTTGGCTCTGGAGGCTTTCCTCGAGCCTTCAGGAGGGCAAAAACGGTCTCCCTGGGCTCAGGAGGCCTTCTGGAAGCTGGAAACAGACCCGTTTTCAGCCCTCCCAAACTTCCGGGAGGCCCATGTGTGCGTCCTGCACTTATCTGCATCGAAAACGGGCTGCGCAGGGACTCCTGGGAGGGGAGGAGTGGGCAAGGCCAGACAAGAGTGAGATTTTGGAGTTCTCAGAACTGTGCAGAATCTTAGCTAGAGGATCTCCCGAACCCCTGAGAACCCTGGGCAGTTCCAAATGGGTGTTTTTATATGCCAGGCTTAATCTGCTGGAGATCCAGCAGATGCATTTACCCAACATCCAAACCTGGATATTGATGTTGCTTGGCATGTTGAATGAACTCAAAATCCTTTTTTGTTATAATCTATACAGTAGTGTGAAAAAAAAGGTCAATTCAACAACCAGGTTAAACTTCTGCAAACTATTTATTAAACTATTTATTTATTTATTAAACTATTTATTAAACTATTTAAAATACAGATGCAGTGACTTTTAAATTGACAAGAAGAATTAAAATATTTATTTATTTATTTATTTTATTTGTCAAGCAAGTATTAGGTAACAGGTATAAGCATGGTTACGAATACATGAAATGGATATGAATAAAAAAAACCAATAGGACAGGGAAGGTAGGCACATTGGTGTACTTCTTGTGTGATTCTGTTTAATATTGCTACTGATAAAGTAGGTGAAAGGCAAACCTTGTGGGAAGCTACAGAGCATCTGTTTTTTTATTTGCCCCCTCTCAATAATTAATCTCAGTACCCTTATTAATATTTACAAACAAGTGCAATGAGAACTTTATAAGATTCAGTCATACAGGTTGATGCATGGACAGCAATTTGCATAACACAAACCTTATTAATTTGGAAATGTAACTGCAAAGCTAAGGGGAAATTTTACTAAGAAAACAAAACTCTCTTGGAGGTGGAAGGAAAGACTTGAAAAGAATAAAACAGGAAAAGTGTCTGGTGGAGAAATATTACATGTTTTATGTATTATAAAGTTCTTCTAATCTCTACAGTAGATTAAGTCCCAAAGTCTTAGAGAAAGATTGATGGAGTATCTCCAGCTATTTGTCATAGGAATAAGAAAAATGCATCTTTGCAGCGAGAATATACTGGAGCCAAAAAGTTATACTGTAATTTAAGTTTTTAAAACTCATATTTAATAAATAATTGTTTGAAGGGTAACTTCAAAGGGCTTTTTAGAGAGGAAAGTCCTGGACATACAGTCTATTTTTCAGTGTTTGGAGAATGCAACTACTTATATGTTATTTCTGCTGAAAGACAAGTATGATGAATATGATTGTAGCTGCTTGTACGACTGATTAATATTGTGAGATTATGTAAAGCTGAAATCCATCAAATCACCATTCCATCTACCAAGGAAACCTGGACATCATACAGTAGTTCCCTCTGCATTTGTTTGATTTGGACACGTTAGCTAGTGGAATTTGAATTGCTGGGCAAATTAAATGTTAATCATGTTAATAAATATTAATAAACATAATAATTGATGGGTGATTCAGACAAGACCTGGGGCTGGTTGGAGGAATCTCTTATTTGTGCAAAGTGAGCTCATCAGCTGATAAAGGAAAGAGACATACATAACCTGCCCAGGTCTTTCACACAATTGGGTTGTGCAGCAGGTTAATCTTATCTGAAACAAAGGAATTGGAATGTGAATGTGGAGCAAATCTGTACGTCTGATAAATTGGAATGGTTCAAATTCTGATTTCATCTTTGGCAAGCTTACACAGTGCAATTTAAGATAAGGAAAGCCAGAGGATGTTTTCAGGATTCATATTGAGTAGGAAGAAGAAGAAATAAAAAATGACATAGTACAATCCTCTACCTAAGTTGTGCCAAATTGCTCGAGAAAGTCAGAAATATCTACTTGTCAGATTTCCTGTTGGAAATTTGTCTCCTTCTCACATCTAGTGATATGAATGAGTTTGTTCTAAAAGGGTCCACGCACATTATTGTGCACGGTGAAAAGCAATACTGCCTATATTTCACATGCAGATAGCTTAGAGTAGTGGTAGCTAATCTTTTTGTGCTCCTGTGCCAAAAATTGTGTGTGCTTGTGTTCACGTGCTTATGTGCCAGCACCCAGAAGGCAAAGTGCACCCCCCCACGCTCCCTGCGCATGCATGCACAATTCCCACCCCCTTATCTACACTGCACCTCCCACCTGATTTTTGGCCCATTTGAGGCCTTTTTTGGCCTCCCAGAGGCTTGAGGAAAGCTTCTGCAGGTTTGCAGGCCGAAAAATGGGCCTGTTTCATCACTTCTGGTATTTCCAGAAATATAGGAAGTGATGAAACAGGCCTATTTTTTGGCCTGCAAAGCCTGCAGAAACTTTCCTTAAGCCTCTGGGAGGTCAAAAAGGGTCTCAAAGAGGCCAAAAATCAGCTGTGAAGCATGCACATGCACAGTGAGGTAAGTTTGCCTGCAGCCTGCGTGCTGGCACAAATGGTTCTGTGTGCCACCTGTGGCACATGTGCCATAAGTTTGTCATCACGGGCTTAGAGGGAACAAACTGTACTAGTACTGTAACCAAAACAAAACAAAAACCTCCCCAATATTTTGTTTTATTAATTCTCATTCAATCCTCCTAATCTGTCTCTGAATCTGTTTCTCACCTGTTTTATACTCAGTTAAATAAGCCTCTATGTTCAAGACACAAAGGAACTAGAAGATCTCCAAGATCCCTTCCAGCTCTATGATTCTATGATTGTTTTTCTCTTATCTTTCATGATTCCCTCTCTTCAAGATAGTTTAAGCCCATGTCACACCGAACCAACGGATGCAAAGAGGATGTAAAACGGACAAAAAACCTTGCCATCCATTCG
>BHFT01034823.1:0-15701 GCA_004320025.1 Laticauda laticaudata | reverse complement strand
TGTTTTTAAAGTTGTAGCAACGTTTCAGCAGAATCTCATCTGCCATCATCAGGCTTCTGTATTGAGTTTGTCTGTGTATATATTATATATACTATATATGTCAATAATAACATGTATATTAGAATTACTTGCATAGGGTATTGTAAGTTGAGATCTTACTTTATTTTTGTTTATTTTATTTGTATTATTGAAAAGATTTATATGACTGACTATCTTAGGCAATTCTGGATAGATTCAATCTGGGTCGATCACCAGGACCAGATGTTTAGTCTTCTAGGTTTTTGAACTCATGCTGGAACTTCACTCTAGCAGAATGTGTGCTTTGTTTGGACTATTCTATGTGTAGTATTTATGTGATTTCCTTATGGTGCCAAGCCCTCGGCTCCTAAGTACTTGATAAATAAATCAGCAGTCCTGTTGACTAACAAGGAGCGCATTTCAAGGCTTCAATATTTTTCTTGGCTATTTTTGTCCCTGCTCAGCCAACAATCTTAGAAGCTGCAAAATTGAATGTATGTCCTTGTTCATTCAATTCTGGGTGGTTTACTTCCTTAACAAGAAAAAGAGGAGAAATACAATAAGAAACCAAATACATATAATGTAATGCAAAATAAAATAATTAGTTAAAAAGATAAAATACAACTCATAGAAAAAGATACTATTTCGATGTTAAAGATGGGCTTGTGAGTGGGGACTATAAAGAAACAATATGAAAAATAGAATAGACATTAGAGGTCTGAAAAAAAAATGGTTTTAAAAAGCAGGAGAAGAAACATTGGTTGGAAATTAATTAAGGAGAGAAGCAACTTGGAATTAAGGAGAAACTTCCTAACAGAGAGAACAATTCATCAGTGGAACAGTTTGCCTTCAGAAATCATGGGCGCTTCATCACTGAAGGTTTTTAAGAATAGACTGGACAGCCACTTGTCTGAAATGGTATAAGGTCTCCTGCTTGAGCAATGGGCTGGACTAGAAGATCTCCAAGGTCCCTTCCAGCTCTATTCTATTCTATTCTAATTCTAATAATGGGTAAAATGAGTAGTAAGAAATAACATTTTGTTATGACAATCATTTAGTGATGACAAAGAGCTTTCAGATTAGAAATATACCCCCCAAAAAGTCAGGTGAGGGGTTGTTAAGATAGCATCATACAGGAATATGATTGCTTACTGATCAATGATATCTTGATGTGGAGGTCCACAGAGAGGACCTTGGAAAAGAAATGTGACAGCAATTATCAAAACTTAAACTAAATCTAGGAAGAGATAAGACATTAGAAAGAAACTTAAAAGAATCCCACCTTAACTCTTTTTTGATACAGGAAGGAAGGAAGGAAGAAAAAACATAGACTTTTAATATTCTGTTACTTTAACCCTGTCTCAATAAAGCAGAGTCCAGGCATTCTTGAGGAATCTGTTTCCTGGCTTGACCTACCTTGACAGGGCTGACTCCTGAAGCTTTGGACTCCCAAAAGTGCTAATAATCTGAAAGCATGACAAACCAAAGGTGGAGAAGCAATACCACCACTTATGATCTCATAATTGATGCCTATCAACAAGGGCATGATATTTTTGGCCATTATACTGAAGTATCACTGTATACATTGCACCACCCCAAGAATCATTTGTGAACTTCTGAAGAAATCCTGGTTTTTGGACAGGTTCATATAAAAGGTTATTAATTGTCAAGGAGCAAGGTCTTTACTATGGCCAACAATATCTCCAGGGGCTTGAAAAAGGCAAGATGGTGATCAGGGAAGCCTTTTGTATACTCAACAGTATTGCATACCAATACAAAGTGGTCAGGATCCAATTATAATACCATATCCACCCTCTTGCTTTCTTACTGTGACTTCTCTTTCATAAGGTCACTATCTATGACAGCCTCATTGCTCTCAAAATCTGTTCAAGAGCACTTTCTCCATTCAAACTCCTGTTTTCCTGCAAACCATTCTTTTTCAGAGGGCCTTAGAGTTTTGATACTGCTTGTCCTTGTTCATGTTTGTTGAGAAGGTTCAACTTTCATCTGTATAAATCTATGGTATATAGGGAAAGGTTATGCTTTGTTGGATGCTATATATCAACTTCAGTATGTAAATTAGTTTGAATGTCTATGATTAGTGATTTAAAATTCTTTGAAATAAATCTATTAAAGGCCTGCTTTCTTATTCTACTTTACTGGGTCACTTTTGCTTCCCCTTATTTTATGTATCATTCTGAGTTGCTTTTCTTTCAAGGTTGTTGTCATTGATTTCTTTATTCTTGAAACTCAGAGGTTATAGAGACAAATTTCAACCAGGATGTCTTCCCAAATTATTAGGGGATGAATCTCCATCTTCTTTTCTAGGGAAAAAGAAAGGAAAGGCAGAACTGCTAACGAAGGATAAGGGAGAGCATCAATCACCATCAGCTGGAAGGGTTTTTTAAAAAAGCAGAAAATGTTTTAGGTCACCAAGTATGCATTGCCAAGAACAGGAATCCAACAATCTTTTCCCATGGAATGAGGAAATCAGTTACCATAGAATAGTCCAAAACACACATTCTGGTGAAATAGAAGTTCCCTGAGAATGGGCTCTAGCTGTCAGCTGGTGCTCCATTCAAAATCCAAGAAAGAAATACTTAGACTCTTTTAATTAGAGAAAAGATATCTTTATATGGAAGTCAAGTGGTAGCAACAAAGAATTCTGAATCTGAGAAAAATGGCGCGTAAATCAAATATACAAAGTAATGGCAATGTTCCACCCCCAGTAGTTCAAATAGTTCTTCCAATTAAAAGTTGTGAATGTCATCATGTGGACATCTCCAGGTGGTGATGAGCTTCTGTCTGTTTGACCTGACATAGTTTAATAAAGGTTTGCAGCTGCGCATAGCATAGGAAGAAGCCTAAGCAAGAATGTACACCCCCAGCTTATAAGCAAGGAATAGAAACCTAAGCAAGAACATACTCCCCCCCCCCAGTTTATCAGTTCTACTTTGCAACACCTCCAGCTCACTTCCCACACTTTCCCCCCCCTCCTCCCCCGTTACTTATGACAGCCGAAAGATGCAAAGCAAAGGGAGAAAGTCTTGAAGGCTGAAAATCTTGAAGGCTGACACTAGCACAAATCTGAAATCTTAGAAGACTAAAACTGCGATCCCTGTAACTGAAGAAGATTGGATCCTGGGACATTATCCTGGGACACATATATTGGCCTTGATTTGTGGAATCAGTTATCAGGTGATGGGTTTTAATGACAATATTTTAAGACAATAAAATGCCTTAAAATCACCTACCTTATTCATTGGCAAATAAGAATGCTGATCTGCAAAAATCAGGATTTGGCTACTCATTTAGTAGGCTATTATACAATTATAGAATAATATGGGTTGGATTTAATCACTGCAGACAACTTTGTGGGAGAGGCTGAAAAAAATATGAAGTTTCTGTCACTAATCCAATCATTTTCCATGGGGCAGGGGGAGAAAAATGGAATTGCAGTTCCCCTTGGCCCTGCCAGAAGTATCTCCTTTAGAGGGTAGACAGTTAATGGAGATATATGATGGCTGTTGTGAAATATGAACCTAAGCAGCAAAGAAAAGAAAAAACAGGCTAGTCCTTTGTGTAACAAAGAAGATACACAGAATCACAAGAAGCAGAAATTTGACTGATATATTACGAAGAATATGCAAATCACATGAAATAGCTTTTTGGGAAAAATATTGTAATTTTAGAAAAAGCGAGGGGAGGATTATTGGTGCAGTAGCTTAATGACACTGGAACTACCAGCCAGAAATGATCTGAGACCACCTCAGTGAAATGGAATTAACTCCCATCACTCACTCTCTAGCTCCTTCCCACTCAGCAGTTCAAAAATATGTAATATTGCGAGTAGATAAATGGGTACCACATTGATGGGAAAAACCTAACTATGTGTATATATGCAGACAACAGAAGCCAAGGGTGTTCTACCGGTTCTGTCCACCTCTGTAGAACCAGTTGCTCTGAAGAGCAGTAAACAAAGAGAATAAGTAGAACTGGTTCTATGTCTGCTGCTGTTTTGGCCCACATGCCCACCTGGGCTCTTACTTGACCTTTATTTCCTGCTTTATCAACCTCAGCTGCTTTGTGCAACACAGCTGCGGTTGAAAAAGCAGGAAAAAAGTGCCTTTTCAACCACTGCGCACCTGCATGCAGCGCTGCTAAAATGTAAAATCACTGAAGTGGTAGTTACACCAGTTGAATCTCACCCCTGATAGAAGCCAGTGCTGGACTTGATCGGATGCAAGGCATCACGACATGAGATAAGCCAAGGTGAGACTGGTGGAGGAGCCCAAAAGAGCCAGCAAACTGGGTGCAGCTTATTTAGTATAAAGTTAGCTTTCCCCCTCCTGTGGCACACCAAGGATAGGTAAGCAAGTGCCAAACATAACAAGCTAGAAATCCATGCTGTCAAGATTGCATTATGTCTATTATGTGTATAGATTTCCCTGACATTTTATGCTATATGCTAAATAAATAAATTTAAAAAAAAATTTGGAGTTTCCTGGCCTGTATCCATCTAGGTCATTCATATGTTTTTAGTGGTTTTTATTATGGTTGCTGCTGCTACTGTTATTAAAAAGGTCTTTGCTAGGTGAGGAGCAGAGAATTGTTGCAGTAAAAGAAGTTCTAAAATCATAAATTCTATTTAAGGAATGCCTTTCCCAGGGAGATGTAACATAGACATGCTTATTCTCTTTCAGTGCCTGACAAATGCTATTTATTCTTTTGTCTTATTTTTAAATTGCTCTGATTTGGTTGTTTATTGTTTAGTGCTGGAATTGGAATCAGAACCTTGTTGAAGCAGAATACTTTCAACAATGTATTTTTAATTTATTTGATTATTGTTTTGTTGTATTGTTTTGTTAAATACCTTGACAATATTAATACTGTAGGTTCTGGTATAAATCCTGAAACAAATATTGAAGTACTATTTAGTCAGTTCCTTATAGACAAGAATTTCAAGGTCAGACAGTTTGCAGAAGGCCTTCATTCTAAACACTGCTATCTCTTTTCTTGGAAAGTAACCCTGGGGAACATCTAGCCAGCTTCCTGTGTTAAATAATATATTCTCTGTCTCCCCCCTTCCCCTTTCTCTCACTGAATAATAATTTGGTGGGGACTTAACACTTAATAAGAAAATGAATGTTTATAATGCCATTTAACCCTCTCGGTTTTGAGTTTGCCTCCTAGGCTTTTAACATAATGAAAAAGCATCCCATGTGCACTGAAAAAAGTTATTCATATTTACCTCCTTTCTTACACTTTGAATCAACCTAGAATACCAATAATGAAAGCTTCTTCAAATTTATTCACTTACCAACAGCTGTCACCCAAAACATATTCTCCATGAGGAGTGCTATTTAAACTCTTCTTTTGCCAAGTGTCAGATTCCAGTTAAATGCTACATTACCACGACAATTCCACTAATGTACTAAATTGGTGCGTGCTTGAACTGGAATGTGGAGAAGAGGGGTTTAAACATTATTATTTATTATTCAATGCAGGTTCTATAGGTTCCTGTCTGAAATCCTGAAGAGCTGCTATATGAAATCAGTTTCAGTCAGGATACATTATAGTGTTATATACGGTCCCTAAAACCTGGGGTACAATCCTTAAGGGATCCAGTTCAGAGGTAGTATTCAGCAGGTTCTGACTAGTTCTGGAGAACTGGTAGAGGAAACTTTGAGTAGTTTGGAGAACCGGTAAATACCACCTCTGACTGGAGATTTTACAGTATCCACCACTGATCCAATTGCCCCTGTCTTGAAATACTTCCTGTATTCTGACCAAGGCTTCCTAAGACAGTAACAATTACACATTGTTCTCAAAAAACTTGTTTGTATTTCACCGGCTGTGAATTATATGCATTCACAGCCCATAATGAATCCCAATGAGTTTATGAATAGTCCAACAGAAGTCTGCCACAATCTTTCGGGATAAGGCTGATAAGCACCCACCTTTATCTCCCTTGAAATGCTGCCAATGACTAAATTGTCAATTAGCTGTACAAGGCCAAATGGAGAACAAAGTCAACATGGAGCTTCAGATTTTAAACCAACCAGAATGAACAAAGTTGCTTCCTGCAAAGGCTTATGTCCCTTTGCTCCTCCTTTATGGGGCCAATCATCTCCAAGCCTTATTCCTGAGTCACCCCTTTTTGTCTTAAATGTTCTTGCCTTCTGGCTGCTCTGCACAAGCATGCACTGGGAATAGGCTCCCCCTTTTCCTCTGCTTGCTGATGTCAGATTCTGTAGGCTTTGGAATCAGCACATAACTCTCAGATGGCCCTAGCCCCATTTCTGTGTTGGATGTAGATTCCTCATCCGAGCCCTCCCCAGACTCCAGGACTGTCCCATGTTCCTCCCCACTGTCCAACTCTACTGCCAGCTCTGCAGGCCGCCAGCGGACCACAACATCCTGTAACAAAGATATTATAAATAATAATAAAATAAAATAATAAAAAATAAAAGGGAATAATCATGTTATATTAAGTGTGATAAGATTTAAATCATATCCAATTTAATTTATATCAATCAATATTTTGGATCATGTCCCCTTACATTACTTAAAGGCTAAGGTTTGAAAATGGTAACACTGCCCTTGCATGAACAATTTGAAACTAGATAGTTCAATGGCATGACTTAATTTGAGGGGCCTTTCTAGGTTTCTGTGATGTTATTCACTCTGTGAAATATCAAGAGAACTCAAAAGAGTTTGACTAAAATTCTCGATGCTTTTTCAGGTCTCCTGGTTGCAGACATTTCACAATAAACTTTAAAATGGCCTTGGCATAATGAAATTTGCCACAGCTAGATGAATAGATAACTTCCGTGGCATCCCTTCAATCAACCAAGCTCTGTTTGTTCCTTTGCGAAATCCCTATCTTAACCCTTGAACCTAGAGAAATTTAAAACCAATTTCACCAGTGTTTGTTTAGCTGTCTTCTGTCAGATGTATTTTTGAGTAAATAACATGTTTTGTCAACAAAAGATAACTCTGCAGACCCAATCAATATGTCTGACGTGAGTCAGTCTCTTCTGATGTTTGAAGCAAGTTATCACCCGCTAATATTTCATCTAAGTCAGAAGTGGTCCTGTTATGGAGGCAAGAGTAAGGAAATAGTACAGGTTGGTGCAATAAAGGTAGTAGAATTGGGAGACAGTTCTGCACCACAGAGCAAAATTCACCAAGAGGTTCTTCTGCATATTCTTCTGAAAAATGGCAGAATAACTGGGGAGAACTCATGTATATCTCCCATTCATTTCAAGAGGACATCACTGGGAGACTTCTTGGTCTGTTTTGACTCTTGTCAGTAAAGGGTAGCTACCTAGATTTCATAGCGTCAGACACTAACTGCCTTGGGCTCTTGTAATTTAAAGTCAGTGAGACTCAGCTCTGTCGTCTGGTTCATTGAGAAAAGAGATCTAATTTCTATTGTTGGCAACTACTGGAACATCATTTCTATCTCATCCATCCCAGTTTTCAGAAAAAAAACTATTCTTTATGAGTGCAGCTTGCATGGTAAGCTTTTAAAAACAGCTTGTTGGTTTTGAAACATGTGGCAAGCTGTGGTATATGTGGCAAGTCATTAAACTTCAGGGGAAATAAAGTACCAGCAAATTATCTTGAGCCCCAGACAATTACTTAAGCCATTCATACAGAAAGAAATCTAAAAGGACTTCATGTATCAAATTATCTTTGCTCAATAGTGAGAAGGGGTTTTTTCCTTAAGTTCTCCTTTCATCCCTAAATGATCTTCCAAGTTCTAGGTAATTCTACAGTGCTGCCTCCTAGTATCTTGTTTGTTCTGTATAAAATGGTTTACTCCAACATTTGCTGTTGGAACCCGGTCTATCTCGCGTTTTTCTAGATGGAACACTGGCGACGAGGATGGGATTGTCCTAAAACGTGAGACTGTGTATGCGGTGAATTGAAATCCAGGCTAGAAGTGATGGCCGGAAATAATGCACCGCCCACACCCTTCAATCCTAATGAAGAGGATTGGGAATCCTACGTAGACCGTTTTCAAATGTATTTAGAAAGCAACGAGATGGAGGAAATCTCAGACCAGCGGAAGAGGGCTGTCTTCCTAATGCATTGTGGACCAACTGTGTTCAAGATGGCCAAAGCATTGGTGAAGCCCAGAGATGTAAAACAAATGACCGGCTGAATGCCAGCAAGATGCTAAAGGCCCACTACGCACCAGTAGTGTCAAATCTCATCAAATGGCACGAGTTTCTACCGAAGGGACCAAAAAGAAGGCGAGAACCATCTCCGACTTCGTGGCAGCCCTCCGACAACTGGGGAGAGCATGCGAGTTCCTGAACTTAGATGAAAGCCATGCGAAGATCGAGTGGTACTAGGCTTAAAAGACTCTAATTTACAAAGTAAATTGCTGAATAAACCCAATATAACAGTGGCTGAAGTAATTGCAGAAGCCACAGCCGCAGAAGTCATGAAAAAGTCAGCGGCCACTATGAAACAAATGAATGCGAATAACAATGAAACGATCCTAGTCAGAGGAAAGAAGCAAGTTCCCGCCACCACACATCACGAAGATTTTGACGAAACATCAGAATCCGAAGATGATGACGATGAGGTCCACCGCCTTTTTGCCAACAAAAAAAAGGCACGAAAAAAGAAACTGGCGGAATGTGCAGGCTGTGGAGGAAACCACCCTCGAGCCAATTGCAGATTCCTTTGATGCCATCTGCCGAGCTTGCAAGAAAAAGGAACACATCGAGAAAGTCTGTGTAGGAATCGCAAAATAACAGCTCTAACAAACGCAGTAACTCTCCTCCACAAGCTGAATCGAAGCAAGCCGAGAGAAAGTGGGAGTGCAACAAACGAGCCAGTAACAAGAAAAACCCATCAAACTGTCACTATCGGAAGCGCTCAGACGGAAAACGGTGAGAAAAGTCAAAATCATCGTAAAAAATGAAGGTAGCCCCTGTGAGATGGAAGTCGATTCAGGGTCTTTCCTGTCAATGGTGTCGTGGGACACAATCAGACAAACTGGTCCCAAATATCAAATTAAAAGAACTCAGGAACAAAAATTAACTCTGAAGGACTACCAAGGGAACCGTATCCCTGTGGTAGGTCTAGGACATTTCGAGTCACCTACAAGCAGCCACATTGAAGTCCTGCCTCTAACAATAGTCGACTGAGACCGACCCAACCTCCTGGGCATCGAATGGTTCGTACCATTGGGCCATCGGAATGACGGAGTGGACGCGAGAGCCGCAACCACTGGGAAGAAAGCCTGATTCACGAGTTCCAGGGACGTTTCTCGATGGCACCCTAGGCAGGTACCGGGGGGACTCCAATTTCCTTTAGTTTAGACCCCCAGGTGGCCCCTAGACAATTTAAAGGCCAGACAAGTTCCCTTTGCGTTAAAGACAATTAAGAAAATAGAGGAACAATTGAATAAATTAATTGACCAAGGGGTCTTGGAACCTCTTGACCATGCTAGGTGAGAGATGCCATAAGTAACACCAGTTAAACCTGACGGGTTGGTACGCATTGCTGTGGAGACTACAAGGCTACCCTGAACCATGCACTACAACAAAAGCGCATACCCTGTGCCAGTCGAACAACATTTGTAACACTCACTCGGGGGAGGAAAATTTTTTGCCAAACTAGATTTAGCACAAGCATACCAACAGCTTCAGTAGACCCATTAACGGCCGAGGCCACAGACAATAGTAACTCACAAAGGGGCATTCAAGTGTAACAGACTTCAATTTGGAGTAAGCGTTGCCCCAGGCGTTTTTCAAAGCCTCATGGAACGCCTATTAAAATGGAATAAAAGGGGTCATACCATATTTTGATGATGTCTAATTTCGGCTAAAGATATGACCCAACTAGAAAAAAGACTAAGAAAGTGCTAACAATATTTAGAGAATCTGGCCTGAAAGTTAAAAAAAGAAAAGTTGCTGTTTTAATGACTGACCGCGTCGAATTTCTGGCTACTTAATTGAAGGAGAGGGTATACACCCTACAGAAAAAAAGATCAAGGCTATTAAAAGACGCACCGCAACCAAAAAAAAAATGGAATTGCAGGCATTTTTGGGTCTAATAAATTTCTATAATGTATTCCTCCCCCACAAAGCAACGGTAGCAGAAGCATTACACACGTTTGCTGGATTAAGAAAAACTAATTGGACTTGGGTCATAAAGAACAAAAGGCATTCCAGAGAATAAAAAATTTATTAACCTCAAAACACCGTTCTTATCCAGTTTAGTAACACACTTCCATTGAGGGTCACCTGCGACGCCTCACCGTTTGGAGTCGGTGCCATCCTGAGCTACCAATTGCCAGATGGGAGAGAGGCACCCGTCACTTATTACTCAATTAGACTCTGTCTTAAAACAGAACGTAACGATGGTCAACTAGACAGAGAAGCTGGGAAACAAACCTACAACGAACATTTTATCCCGTGGATGACTAGATGGTCAGAATTCCTAGCAGCATAACTCTTACACATTGACACATTGACCCAGGAAACAAATCTCCCATACAGACGCATTAAGTCGAACACCTCTACCAACGACAGAGGAAGAACCCGGTGCCAACAATGACCACCCTGCAAATAGAAACATGCCCCGAACTACCAATATCTGCAAACGATGTCACCAGAGCTACCGGCAAGGACCCAGTGACTGCCCATATTTTAAACTGGTAGGTAAAGGCTGACGCGGAAAACAAAAAACTGAAAACTTTAAACCGTTCCGGACCAGACAGACTGAACTTTCAATTCAAAAAGGCTGTTTATTGTGGGGTGATCGGGTGGTAATTCCTGCTAAATTACAAATTAAAGTGTTGGGCATGCTTCATGAGGGGCACCCTTGGTATTGTAAAAATGAAAAAGTCTAGCTAGAAGCTATGTCTGGTGGCCTGGTTTAGATAAGGATATTGAATACTGGGTTGCTACTTGCACTAAATGCCAGAAAACCAGACTGTCCCCACCACAAGCACCCATAAGGGACTGGGAGACCCCATGAGGCCCCTGGTCTCAGATCCATATTGACTTCGCGGTCCTCCTAGGAGGGCACACCTTTTTGATTGTCGTAGATGCATACTCAAATTGGCTGGAAGTTGTAGTAATGTCATCTACGACAACCGATGCGGTTATTAAACAAGTCAACAAACTATTCACAACCCATGGATTGCCGGAGGTCCTAGTGTCCGACAATGGGCCTCAACTAACAGCTATACAATTTGAGCAGTACCTAGCCTCCCTAGGTATATGCCATGCACTAACTGCGCTGGGCCCACCTGGCAGCAAAAATGTAGGGGCCGAGAGAATGTTCAGGTTTACTAAAGAGGGTTTAGAAAAAATGGACCTCGGGGATGTCCAGGATAAAATCAACCGTCTACTCACCCTCCAACATATCACCCCCAGCACGGTAACTAACAAAAGCCCAGCGGAATTGTTAATGGGAGAACAAACTTAGGTCACAATTAGATTGGTTACATCCAAACTACACTTTGGAAAGACCCCCCGATTCCTCCAGCCGTTTCTGCACGTTTGAAATCGGCGACCTAGTCTACACAAAAATTTCACCGGGGACCTCTATGGCTTCCACCCACAATCACACAAATAACAGGCCCCCAGTTCTTCCGCCTAACTGTAAGACGATGGCAGGGAATGGAAGCGGCATATAGACCAGCTTCGTTCCCGAAATATTTGAACGAAATACAAATACACAAACCCCAAATAATAAAAAATCGACGAAAAACAAAACAAAGAAGGGGGGAAAATTACAAGAAAATAATAATAAAGAACTTTTTTAAAATAAATCCAGAACATCTAACCAATCAAAAAGAGCAAAAAGAAATGTTACGGTTAGATGAGACTTGCAGAAAAAATCCAGAACGAAGAAGAAAATCCATCTTGGAAGGGGCCAGCCAAGCCAGCTCAACCTGCCCAGGAAAGCCAGAAGGGAGTGGCAAAACCACCGCGTGTGAACAACTCAAGAGGTAGCAAAATGGCTGACTCACCCTTCCAGGTGGTTCCATGAGAAGAGCCGGAGAGACAAGCAACACCATCCAAACCGGTTGAGATCTTCAGTGAAAATGAACCCGCCAGTCCAGTAGAGTCAGAAGAAGCCCCACCTACCTGCGCGACTACGTCACCCAGGTAGGAACTAAACTAAGGGGGGAGGGTGTTCTGTACAAAATGGTTTGACTCCAATGTCTCAAATGTGATTGGCCAGAAAAGACTGCATGGGATTGGTTCACTAAGAACCAATCCAGGAGAACCGCTGAAAGGTGGCAAACTCAAGCAAATGTCATTGGCTACAAGCCGGCAGGCAAGCCGTATATAAAGGCTGCCGCGGCTTGAGCCAAACTGTTTCGTTTGCTATAACTATTGAAATAAATACATTTGCTGTTGGAACCTGGTCTACCTTGCCTTTTTCCGGATGGAACACTGTTCAATCCTTAATTTTTCTTATATGACAATTTATCTCATTGCTCTAGATTCCTGGATCAGCTCCAGTTGTTCCTTCCTTGCTTGCTTTGAAAGCTTGCTTCAGCAGAAACCCAATGAACTCTAATCAGTGCCTGTACTGACTCAACCTTTGCATAGTTCTTCCAAACCCTGAAGTAATCATCTTTGAAGACAGCATTGCTCTGTAACCATCTAGATGTAAAACAATTGGTATCTGTTAAGAGTTTGCAACAGAAATTCAAGTCCAGAAAACACACAGATGTCTGATTCAGCAGGATCATTAACTTCTTTATAAACATAATACAATGAGTAATATTTAAAATACCACTTGTAGATTCTTTCAATGTAACATAAGCAAAAACACAAGCAGCAGCAGCTCAGAGCAGAACTCTAGTTTCAGCAAGCAAGCAAGTTAGTTTCAGTTTCAATTCTCAGCAAAGCCACACAGAGACAAACCATACCCAGGCTGTCAGCTCCCGTTGGCTGGTCTGTTGCCATGCTTACTCACTTACTGACTTTGTTAACCATGTCCCTGCTAGTTAATGAATATACTCTGACAGTATCCTATGGTCCTCTGAACCTTTCACTTCCAGAAATATTGAATTGGGACTATAAAAAAAGAACCAGGGTGGGCTTCTGCATTTCAATTGGGCTTCAACCACTTTGCAGATGATTCAGAAGAAACACTTCTGGTCTAATGCAAATGCAAGTAATATATGAGCCATCTAGAGTTGGACTGCCATAGAATAGCATAGCATAGTTGCTGAGGTAATTCCCCGTTAGGAGAATGAGTGCATACAGGGAGACGTATAGAGAATAGTGTTGGAATAATACACACAGAGCACACAGATACACTGTACAGTAAATGTTGGTTTTTACTTCCAGAAAGGTTTAAGCAAAGTCCAAACACAGTCCAAAGTCATTCACAAGTAAATCAGTCAGTCTTGCAATCTAGGGATAATCCAAATATCAAATTCAAGTGTCAAAAACAGTTCAGTATCAGACTTACATTAAATCCAGTANACAGTATTAAAATGTCTATCCTGGTTTATATATTTCTAACCCAAATACCTGTTAGGTGACTTATATTCCTAACAATAGTGTAGCACAGTGCTGTGCAATACAGCACAGCACAGCATGCCAAAGCACAGCATTCATTAAAATAGACCTTCTTTTTTCAGGCTTATGTATGAATCTTGGGGTGGGGGGAAAATGTTGGGTCTATATTCAAAGTTACGTTAACTTAAAGGAGTGACTCCTTAAGGAACTACACCTATTCTTAGGCTTATAGAGAAACCTGGACTAAATTGTTCTTTAATGAATAGAAGAAATATGTGCTCATGCAAAATCCAAATCACTTGTTATAATTTGTGTTCAGTGCATGCCAAGCTCTGCTGAATAGGATAACCAAATAATAGACAGAGTGTTTTTAATGATTTTGTGCAATTCTTGATGGGAATACTTAGAAACCTCACTCAAATTCATACAACAGAAATGGCTTTGCCAGCTCCTGCCAGTTTGTTGAATTCTGCTGATTGGAATGAAAGTCTCAGTACTAATATTTCTATTTGGCCTTAAACGTCATTATCAGTCTGGGTTGGTAATGAGTGGCAGCTCTCAGTATGTTAAATATATGTTATTATAATCTTCTAATAAATATACTCAACAGTTTAAAAGAAGAATTCATTACTTGACCCATATTGCCAACACTAGGCTCAATCATGCTGACATTCCCTTTTATAGAAAAACATCTCTGTATCTCACTGTTTAATGGTTTGTGGGAATGACCTTGAGGGACAAAGGGAAGAGATGTTGCTTAGAGAACCATCAGACAAGAGGGATTGGAGCTCCTTTTCCAAAAGTTGACAAGAAACTTAGGAAGGACCTACTCAAATTGATCAGACTGTTACAAGCGACTGTGAGAGATTTGTACTTTCAGACTTTCAGGATTCAGTTAATTTAGCCTTACCATAAAAGCAGAATTAACTCAACTGGTTGTGTTTCCTGACTGGTTTACTCTGGAGGACTGATATTCTGCATGTATTCATTTATCATGTATCTGCATACAGTATCTGCTTCCCAAGTCCATCCTTGGGACTCCAAAGAACAATGGAGACACTTTCCCACAGCACAATCCACCTCATAGAATTTTATTTATTTATTTATTGAATCTATATTGGCACTTATTCGCCCATGGCGACTCGAGGCAGCTTACAGAATGTAAAATCATATTTAAAATTTTAAAAAAATAATAATAAAAATAATCAAACAAATTAATAAAGTACAATAGAACAAAATCTGGAAAAATAATAAATAAAAAAATCACCCCCAACTTCCACCCATCCCCCACCCCAATAACAGCAGATCACATTAGCCATTTGATGGGCTTCATCCTGCTCTGGCTTCCCCAGGCCTGCTGGCAGAACCATGTCTTCAATGCATTCTGGAACAGTATTAATGAGGGGGCCATTCTAATCTCTGGAGGAATAATGTTCCAGAGAGAGGGACCCACCATGGAGAAGGCCTTTCTTCTGGGTCCCACCATGTGTATCTCCCTCAGGGATGGGACCTGCAGCATTTCCTTCCTCCCCGCTCTAATGGGTCGGGGCGATGTAGCTGGCAAGAAATGTTCCCTCAGATAATTTTGTTGTTATATTAAAATTATGGAAAAACCCTTGTAATACATTCAATAAATAACATGACTCCATGGGTGATTGCTAATTGCCAATGATATGCTACAATGGAGTTAGCATATGGAATCAGTTTCCTTTCTTTATTGTCAAGCCATGTATTTGCTGTGAGCCATGGTGGTACAGTGGTTAGAATGCAGGACTGCAGGCTACATCTGCTGCCTGCCAGCTGCCTGAAATTTGGTGGATTGAATCTCACCAGACTCAAGGTTGACTCAGCCTTCCATCCTTCTGAGGTGGGTAAAATGGAACCCAGATTGTTGGGATTGTTGGGGGCAAAAGACTGACTCTGTAAACCCCTTCAAGAGGGCTGAAAAGCTCTGAGAAGCAGTATATAAGTCTAAGTGCTGTTGCTAATGCTCTCATTGTATTCCTGGCAAAGAAATGGCATGAATGTACTTCCTTTCTTGACTCAATCATACTCAAGCACAAAGTCTTCCTGTAATTTTATTTTTTTATTTTTTGGTTAAGTTTTATTGATTTTTAAGGACAAACAAAAACAAACAAAACATAAAAACATCCAACTTTCTTCCAT
>BHFT01034822.1:0-20397 GCA_004320025.1 Laticauda laticaudata | reverse complement strand
TTATTTGTGGAATTATTTGATGGGATAGTAATTGTTTGTGGCTGTGGTTTGGTGGTTATTTTTGGTTGCAGTTGTGATTGTAGTTGAGGTAGTGGTTGAAAGAAAAACTAGTGTTGCAGAAAACTATTCCTTCATAGTTTGCAGCTATACACAAAGTGCCACAAGAGCCTTATATGAAAATAAATTTGAAGTTAATTATGACAAGGTTTGAAAATAATTGTTTCTACTTTTCATGATTTTGAAGAAATTTGAATTGTCCTCAACCCTTTTTGCAAAGAAGCAGGGGATATTTTAGCCAAATGTTACTTCAGAGACTCCAAGTAAAGACAAATAAAACATTGTAATATTGTTTTTCAAATGTTTCCTAAACTCTTGCATTCTACCTCTTATACTTTGTTGATTTTCCTCTCTTGTAATTAAACTTTTCATGCATAGTACATTCTGTGCATGTGCGATATTGTAAAATATAAATACATATTGTGTGACTGAAAATCAGGCTACCCTCTGCCTTAAAATTTGCAGAGAAATGTTTGCTTTCAAGTGACTTTGATAAAAAATTTAATGAAAGCTAGACTATTAGGTTTGGTGCTTTCCCTTATGTAAAGCCGTGTCAACTTCAGAAACATGTGTTATGTTTACACTTTCAAGCTGCTGCAGCTTATCAATTAGTAAACATGCTTGTGAAATTGCCCATTTACAGCAACAGTTTTACACTATCTACAGTCTTGTAAATCAGAATGCTGACAACAGAAAATACCAGCTGCAGAATGAGAAACTGATGAAAATGCAGTAATTCTGAATTTTAATATAAGGTAGACAATGTCAGCAATTTTTGATGAGCAAATAGGTGGATTTCTCCAGAATACAAATTACACAATTTTGTATTGTTTTGTGGTGGTTTTTTTTCCCCTCACTGGTAAATGGAGGCTTATTCCCATCATGTGCTATTCTTGGAGTCAACATGACAATTTAAGGAACAATATACTGTAAGTGACCAGAATAAAGTAATCAAACTACCATAGTACTCTTTAGACTAAGAGTAATCAATGGAATGGAATAGAATTAGAATTAATTAGAATAGAATAATTTGGTTTTTCTTAAAACCAAATATTTTTCTTATTAATAGAATAAGTATGATTGGCCAAGGAATTTGTCTCCATCACTTTTACTATTTACTTCTAGATCAGTAGCAGTGTGCATAGCTCATTTTTTTATTTTGACCACTGTGAAGGTAGATCATTTTTAGAACAAATTAAAATAGAACGATTCCCATTATTAATGACCATAGCTTCTTTGCATGAGAAGGTCCCATTGGTTCCAGTCCTCCAATTAGTTCATCTTGATGCACAAATCTCAAATTACTCCCAAGAGGGTAATATATGAAAGGGAGCTACAGATGGAAGACTGTGCAAATGTGTAACCACAAGAAATGTGTAGCTAGTGATTTTTGAATTATAAGCGGATATTGGGTGAAAGTTTTAATATAGCCAGGAAAGTATCCAGTAAGTGTCTTACTTTGCTATTTCAAATCATCTTGGCAGCACACTCATAATTGCTAAGATAAAATGCCAAAACCAGGAGTTTGATCCAAAAATGATTAGTAGGATAAGGAAGAGACTGCCAATCAAAAACAGGATTTTGTTTCCAAAGGGCTTGTAGCCAAAATGTTCATGCCTTCTCCTGTACCTTACCCAAGCATCAGTCAATTTTGCAGCAGCTGGCATTATCACCAGTCATTACAGAATAAGGGAAGTAGTTAATGAAGCTCAGTATCCCTCTTACAAGACAGCAGCGATATAGCATAGTAACATAACCTTTCAAAATTCTCCACTTTCTTTTCGGCAGAAAAATTGGATGGAATATTATTTTTTCCTCTCTCTCTTTTGAAGGACGGGATAAATGCTTCAACAGATGCTCAAGGATAGGACTTCCTTCAGATCTCCTAATGGCATCACTGCTGAAAAATTCTAGCAAGTATTGTCTATGGAGATTCTCAGTCATCCAGATCATAGTTGACCCAAGAATCAAATGGCCTTTCTTTGTTTTTCCTTGAAGACATTTTGCTTCTCATCCAAGAAGCTTCTTCAATTGCTTCTTGGATAAAAATCAGAATGTCTTCAAGGAAAAACAAAAGAAATCTAATTGTCTCTTGAAAAAGCACCTTTGGATCTAACAAGAATTGTTCCCAATCTGAGATTTTTCCTTGGGATTGAAGGGGAATGTGGGACACCGGGAAAACAGGATATGGCCAGAAACATCATTGTCTCTATCATTAAAAGACAAGGTATTCACATTGGGTGACTTTACTCCAATAGATTCAAACCATAACATTTCACCAAGAAAAGAATTTTGAAAGTGTAACTTAATGGAAAGAGGAAGAGAAAAACAAAGGTAGAAGAATTTCATTGCTGTTGCCTAAATATACAATAAAGACAGCAATTCTTCTAAAACAGGGGTTTCCAAACTTGGCAACTTTAAAACTTGTGGACTTCATCTCCCAGAATTCTCCAGCCAGCTATATCTTAAAATTGCCAGGTTTGGGGACCCCTGCTCTAAAATATCAATGTGATATTTTAGAGGAATTGCTATTTTTGGTACTACATAACAAATTATCATCTCTTTAAAGGGCCATTGATTGTGCAGTATATATTGTATTTAATGCATCCAGAGGCCAATACATATGCTATGGAGTAACTCTTTCTCAGGGGAAAAAATATCTGAGTAAGAAATACGACTTTGAAATAAACACTGAAAGATTTACCTTAACTTCCATGGATGGCAACAACTTCCAAAGCTGTGCTTTCTATTTAAAGATGACTCCCTGCTGACAGCTTAGAGAAAATAAACTCTCACAAAAGTGATTCACTCTCATTATTAGGCTATTAAGAGTATATTTGAACATGATCAGCATCATTCTTTACAAATGCAACTTGATAATATGACTCCTGAACCCTATTATAAATGCCACCATATAAATTGCTGTGGAATTAAGAATATCCTTTAATGCACATTTGATACTGCCATCATAACTGGAATTCTCATTTTGAACAACAGAGTCAAGCAATGCATGAAATGTTTGCTTACTTTCAGAATTGCATGCTTTATGTGTGTATGTCGAAATTTATGGTTGCAAAATTCCCCCATCTACCTTTCATTCATAGCTACTTTTTAAAAGGTTTTCTGTTGTATTTTCAATGAGCTCATCCATAATTAGTTCAAGAGAAGAAAACACCCTGAAGGTCTTTGAAAAGTCTGATCTTATGGGAGATGACCAGATTGAGCCTGATGGTGGGGTCAAATGCATCATCAGTTTGGAATCGCTATGTTTCCACAAGAGACAATAGTTCAGCCCTCTTGAATAAAGCAATAATTTGCCTTAACCATGAATAGATTAAACACTTGTGTGTAGGTTGTATGTGATAAACTTTGTGCTTTGAAGCTTTGAAGTGTTTGAACTAAACACCCGTACCTGGTTATTGGCTCCTGACAGATCAATGCCTATTTTAAACAATGAATGGACAGCTCATAGAAAGACTGACAGAAATACAGATGGATTTTTTTAAAGGTAGAAAATAGTACCATGATATGAATAGAGATCTGTTAAAATTTAAATAGGGTAGAATTTTCATTTTTAAAAGAACTTTCCACACCCTACTTCTTCCTTGTCAGCAGTCAGCTATATATATATATCAGCAAGTTATGTAGTATTGTCTAGAAATCCGTCTATGCTGGCTAATCACATCAGCATATTTACAATCTCTACATCCTATACCAAAGAACTGAAATGATATTTATGTTCTAAATTGTTTCCCCTTTTAAAGGCTCCCTTCTCTCTCTCCATATTCCCTCAAACTTTTAATTGGCCATGAAAGGTTTCAAACTTTCCTAAGATAATATCCAATGGTCTGTTGTTCCCTGGAATCCCATCACCTAACCAGATCTTTAGGGCATCAAAAGTAATGGAGCTGACCTAACAGTCAGAAAGGTTGTGTTTCATAATCTACACACACACACACACACCTCTCTCTCTCCCCCTCCCCTCCATATTCCATCAATTTTGAGCAGTCAAGAAAAAAAAAGTGGTATTTATAGAGGTAATGGTGCCAAGTAACAACACCACCAGGAAGGAATATGAGAAGCTACAGATGTACCAGAGCCTGAAAGAGAAACTGGACATGATATAGAAAATAAAGACTAAAGTAGTACCAATAGTAGTAGGAGCCTAGTTGGGTCTGTGACTCCTAAACTGGAAGACTGATCACAAAAAATCTCAAGAACAACATCAGAGCTGTCTGTCCAAAAGAGTGTGGTGCTAAGATCCTGCACAAAACCATCAAATTCTCAAGCTTCTAGTGGACTGAGGAAGCAGACATCATCCTTAAAGAATGAGAAGGGAATGAATGAATGAATAAATATATCCATATGTATGTACACACAGAGATATACATAACGTGTGTGTGTGTGTATGTGTGTACACACACATACACATACATTATTCCTATATGTATCTGTGGGGGAAAGAAGTAAATGAATCATTCTTTGACATGAGCAACGAAGCTGTGGGATTGATTTCACTATAATTGTTTGTTACCGAGGAACAAAGCAGATTTCAGACAGCAGCAATGGAGTCACCTCTGAACAAATGTGAATGAAACAAAATCACCTGCCAATCTCCAAGGATTAGTCTCAATAAAGTGGTATGCATTCCACAAACTTGACTAGAATGCAAAGTATAGCCATTTATAACAAATAAGCTTCCCCCCCCCACCCCTTTTGTGCTTTATGGAATAAAATGGTAGATTCACTTTTGACTGACTGATTCATTATTTTCCTTCCTTATCCCCTTCTTCCACCCTCAAAGCACAGTTTATCTGACAAATCTACTGCAGGTAAGTTAAGTTAAAATGAGCTTCCCTTCTGAAGTTCAGGCTTGTACTAATACTATGGAGGGAGCCATTATAAGGGTTAACCCCAGAGATGGAGCTGCTCTTGGCGTCCATACTTTCAGTGGGAAGACAATGAAATGTCAAGGGCTTAAAGTCCCCCACAGAACAGCAGAATGATAGTCTTGAATTCTTCCAGTGTAGTGGAAAGTTAAATCTAAGAGGAGGGCAATGGAGGACATTGATTGAACCTTCATATTTCATATATCACCTAATCCTAATTTGGATCTTGCTGTTAGCCTTGGCATAAGCAAACTCAGCTAGGAGTATTGATGCCCAAGGTGAAGATAGTTATCTCCTCTGTATGTTCAGATGATGGATGGTTTAGCCACTAAATCTTTCTTCAGCACTAGATCCAATCAGGGAGCTACATAGTCTTCTGTATCAGAAGACAGTTAACCAAATTTTGGAGGTTTAGAAAAGACTTCAAGAACCATATCTTTCTTTCCCACCTTCCAGTATCTTCAGCCAAACTCTGCTGAATGGCAGGGACCTCTGAAACTAAACATCTACACAGAATTAGTTTAATATATAAAAGCTGAATTCCAATTTCAACTGAAGCAGAAATTGAAGTAGTGCAATGACTGTATGAAGATTATTTTAAAGAAAAATGTCAATGTTGACTTTGCTAAGTATAATGTTTTTGGAACATTTCTTCGGACACAGAAATAGAAGTACTGATAGTTATAGGCTATTTGTTTCAGAAATCTGGGTGAATTTGTAAATATCAGGTTTGTTCGGCTTGTTACTTTCTATTCTTAAAGTTGGTTTATCCTTTACCATATAAGGAAAGATCACACTGAAATTTGTGTGTTTTTAGCATATGTTCAGGTTGGACATCATAAATTTTGCAAACATTTCCTCTACTGTAACACCTGTTCATGCATATGTAATGCTCATCAATACTTGTATTGATGATTTTTTTTGCATGCAAACCTAAACCAAAACAATGTATCCCTTCCAAATATTATAATTCTACAAATATTATAAATCAGATACTGTATAAACCACCATTTATAATATTATATATCAGCTATAAACCCCCCCAGCTCCCATCCTTTAAAGAAAAGAAACTTAAGTTATTCCGAACATTTCAGTACTCATTTAAGAAAGGGTGCAACATTGCATATCTCTTTTAATTTGGAAATAGATACTGATGATATTGAACAAAGAACTGATTACTCTGAAAAACATGTCCCCAAAAATTGTCAGAAAAATACATTGGAGTACCTCTTTTGCCATCTTTAAAATGGGAATCAAATTATCAACAGGAGAACTCAGAAATCAAAACAGTGCATCTTTCTTGTAAGAGGGGAAAGGAAAGGCAGAGGGGAAGGAAAGGGGGGAGGAGAAAG
Source organism: Laticauda laticaudata (assembly GCA_004320025.1). Classification (NCBI taxonomy): domain Eukaryota; kingdom Metazoa; phylum Chordata; class Lepidosauria; order Squamata; family Elapidae; genus Laticauda; species Laticauda laticaudata. The sequence continues at coordinate 14,099 of BHFT01034822.1, read as the reverse complement.
AGAGGAAGAGGAGGAGGAGAAGGAGGAAGAAGATTTTCATTAAAAAATATTTGTAATACTGTAAATGCTGAGGGATATATGCAGTTCCATCATAACAGCTTAAATATGTGAGGCTAGATATATTGATCTCGACTCATTCTAGCAAACGGATTGCTCATTGAAGTAGACAAATATGGCATTTTATTTCTTTTATCATTTGCTGTAGAATTATTAGCACATCATTAACAAGAGCTTACTTTTTAATCTATTATTTGATGCAAATTCTTTATCAATAGGAAATAAATTCCAAAGTTTTACAAAAGTTTGTTCTGGTATCTCAGTGCAGATACTAAAAGAAGACTCCCTGTATAAAGCAGTCCTTTACATAAACACTTTTCCCCTGGAATTCCAAAATACTATATTTGGGATATTTTAAGACATTAGGTAGGTATTTTGCCCATGTAAATATAAATTCTGGAATTCCTTCAAAAGTGAAGCAAATGCAGAGTGAAGAAAACTAAAATACTTCTGATAGTATTTCGTAGAAAGATTTCAAGGAATTTTTCACAAGCCAGTTTTTAGGCCCATTTTGCATGTAATATTGGATGATTCATCATCAATAGAAGGATACTAATGGCAGGAACAATTTTGTACTTAACCATTATAGTGTAAGAGGGCTCTGCAAGCTTGACATGGGTGATTTGCTTCAAAGAAGCTTCAATCATCATGGCCTTTGAAGTGCCTCACCAAGAAACAGTCCCCTGACAGAAGTAGGTCTCTATATTCACATCTCTTAGGGGCTACTTTTCCATAAATCTATCATTTCCCCATTTTTGTGTTTGATGTTGTCTCTGAAATCCTTCTTCTTTTATAGTTTATGTGACATTTCTGTAGGATGGCTTGTCTTGGTGACCTTGTTGTTAATTTAAAATCAATGCCATAAAGAATAGTGAACTTTTCATCTTCTACTTTCTAAGCTCTCAGTCACACTCGGGTTGCACTCCTGCCCAACAAATATTCCTACTCCTTTCCTCTCATATTTTATTTATTTATTTATTTATTAATATGTCATATTTCTTAACTGCACGTCTCCCTCCAGGGTAAATGACTTCTGGCATCCCATAGACCAGGGGTCCCCAAACTTGGCAATTTTAAGACTTGTGGACTTCAACTCCCAGAATTATCCAGTCAGCTATGTTGGAGTCTTAAAGTTGCCAAATTTGAAGACCTCTGTCATAGACTTAATGTACAAAGTTCAAGCAGAAATCTGAAGTAGTCCTGTGCCTCCAAAATTTGCTTTGTGTCATTTTGACATTCTAAACTCACTACTCCTTGGGTATTTTATAGCATTTATAGCACTAACTACTCAGAAATATCTTCCTGCTCTTGGAACTCAAGATAAGTTTCAAAATGAGTTGAAGCCCAAGTAATATAGCTGCTTTACTTTTGGAAATGAAATGACATGATGCTTCGTGGAGCAGCTTTGAAGGGATGCTTCGCTCAAAACACTGCTGAAACAAACCATGACTTTTCATTGGCCTGGTCTGGCTGGCAAAGTGTTAAATAGTTCTTCTGGAGGATAAAAATGGTCATAGGTAAAAACCTGCTACAAAGTTAAGTTGTAAAAATATCAATAGCAATGTCATTTATATTTATATACCACTCCATAGTGCTTTACAGCAAGGGTCACCAAACTTTTGGACCTCAGGGACCACCAAACTCATAATTTTAAATCCCGTGGACCACTAATATGAATTTTGACTGATGGTCACTTGCTGACGTTGGTGGGAAAGTCCGTCCCATATTCCAGGGCTGCAGTAGTCACAGGACTGGCCCTTTTGTCATCCCAGATCAGCTGCTCCTCCACTTGGGTGCACTGGCCTACCATGGACTGGAGGAGCTGCTCTGGGATGACCAAAGGGCCAGTCTTGTGATGACTGCAGCTCTGGAATAAGGGATCAACTTTTCCATCAATGTCAGCAAGTCATCCTGGGGCAGATTTCCCTCCCCCGCTGTTGGGTCCTACCTTCCAGTTAGAGCTTGCATGGTTCTACTCAAGGTAATGTTTGTGCTTGGTCGAAGGGTGGGGCCAGTGGGTGGGTGGGCCTTGTAGGCAGCACAACCTTGTGTTCCCATGCAGCCTGGATTAATTGCTTTGGGGGCACATTTCTCTGCAAATCACCAAAATTTTCTCACGGACCACCAGTGGTCCCCAGCCTACCAGTTGGTGACCACTGCTTTACAACACTTTCTGAATGACTTACAAATGTCAGAGTTTTGCCCCCAACAATCTGGGTCTTTGTTTTATTGATCTCAGAAGAATGGAAGGCTGAGTCAATCTTGAACCTCATCAGGATCAAACTCTTGGCTATGGGCAGAGATAGCCTGCAATACTGCATTCTAACCACTGTGCCACCCATTCCTTAAAGTAGTATTACACAAGTAGGAATGTATCCTAACTCATGTATTAGGGAAAAAGGTTTTCATATATTAGCACACATTAGCAGAAGTACATCTGAATATTTATACATCTGTTGTGTTAAAAAATAACTTGTTCATAAAAGAATAAGAATAAATTTCCAATTCAGACATAAACATGTCTAAAAAAAAAAAAAGAATAGAGGCCTTGACTGGAATCAGGTAAGTAAAAACTCACATTTATCTTGTTTCATATTTTCACTCTGATGGAAAGATTATCAGAGTTCTCTGCGTTTCATGACAGAGTCTATTATCTTCGTGTTTCTTGGTATAGGCATGGTGAAAGCTCAAGTTTTTATTCCCTAAATTCTTTGGTGGCATTGAGGAAAAAAAAAAAAAAACGGGTGGGGGGGCAGGTTGACACTCAAATTCAGAATCCTCAGAGTATGCAATTTCCTAATTAATCAACTTGCACTCCATGGTTAATATTTAAAAAAAAAACATTTGATCTGGCATGGCTGACCACTTTGTTGCTATGACATTAAAAATATAAACAACATGGATATGCATACTTCCATATGAAAATATACACTCAGATGGACATATAGCATATGCTGTATATGTGGGAAACAATACTTCAGCAAAATACTTATGCATTCATTTAAAAGCTGAAACAGATTTGCTTTACCTGACAGGTAAAGTAACAATGGGAAATATTTCCCAGAAGGCGTTGGTAGCCTAGAGTTGTGAAAAAATGTTGTTTATACAGTTGAATAATAATCAAGATCACTTATGTGGTAACCTTATAACAAAGGAGTTGTGTGGCACTTACTGTAATTATATTTGCCGTGAAGCCCTATACAAATGAAGTAGGAGTTATAATAATTGCCTTTCAGTTTAGTAAATGAGTAGGATGTTCACAAGCGCATTTCTTTGAATACCTTCATAAATGTAGGAAAAAGCTAGGCATGCATTTTTATATTTTCAAGTCCTATACAGGTTACTATATCACAAGTTGGGTCCTAGTGACTTGGAACAAGAAAAACAAATTTGCTATATTCATATGCGTCTGGCAACTTTCTACACTGACCTTGGGACAGCAATAATTCATTTACAATAACAGCATTATATAAACTGCTGACTGTTTTATTCCTCCCAAAGAAACTTCATGTCCTATAACTGTTTCTCTGCTCTTCTTTTTTCTATTGGCTCCTCTTCCTAGTCACTGAACAGGGTTACATTTCACTAAACAACAAGCAAACACTATTGCTGAGTTGAATAGGATGCCCAAGAGTTGCTCATAATTTCATTTGGCAAAGATTCTTCCCTCTCTCCCCATTGCCATGGGGAAGAGGAATATAGGGAGAGGAGAGGAAATTCAAAGTCAATTATTCAAATCCTACCGAATGTAGGCTACATGACTTCCTAAAGATAAAGGTAAAGATTTCCTCTGTCCAATCATGTTTGATTCTAGGGGGCAGTGCTCAACTCCATTTCCTAGTTGAGGGAGTCTGCACTGTCCAAAGACATGGTCATTTGGCCAGAATGACCATATGCCGAGATGCCCAGAATGCTGATACCTTCCCACCAAAGTGGTATCTATTTTTCTACTCACATTTGTATGTTTTTTGAATTGTTAGGTTGGCCAGAGCTAAGGAAGGAACAGGAGCTCACCCTGTCATGCGGCACTTAGATCTTGAACCCAGGTTTTCAGCTTTCCAATAGACAAGTTCAACGTCTTTAATAACTAAACCAAGGGTGTTCAAACTAGGCTAGTTTAAGACTTGTGGACTTCAACTCCCAGAATTCCTGAGCTAACATGACTAGAGGAGGAATTATGGGAGTTGAAGTCCACAAGTCTTAAAGCTGTCAAGTTTGAAGATCCCTGCACTAAACTATTGTGCCCCATGCACACCTTCCAAACTGATGGCTATTCCATATCCTGACATAAAATATTCTACTGTTCAGAAGGTCCTACTTCTGACCTTCTATTCTACTATCCTCTAAGGTCCTACTATCATCTAAAGCAGTGGTGGCTAACCTTTTTCGGCTCTTCTACTGAAAATTGTGCACGTGCTCGCTGCTAGCATCCAGAAAGCAATGCACACTGTCCCCTAATGACCCTTGTGCATGCATGCATGACCCCTCCACATGTCACGCATCTCTGTGCATGTGCATGTGAAACCCCCCATATGCGCTGTACATATCTGTGATGCACACACATCTCCCATGTCCCCCACCCCTGCAAATGCATGCCAGATAACTGACAGTCAGCTGTTGGATGGGTGGCATGTGCATATGCACAGTGGGTCTCTTCTGGGCGACCTCTTGCATGCTGGCAGAAGTGGCTTTGCATGCCACTTCCAGCATGTGTGCCATAGGTTCGCCATCATAAATCTAAAGGAAAGACCTGGTTTTCAGTTAAAAAAAAAAGTGCATATTTTTTTAATATCAATTTGTCAGGTGTTGATTTAACTAACCTTTGATATCTGGGCATAGCCTGAAATCTGTACAGCTTTATTTGTTGTTGTTTCAAAGAGCACAATTAGTACTAATAGGTGAAAACTGCAGCCAATCTTTTGCACAAGGGAGCTAACTCCGTTGTACAATGCATGTTCTACATGGAAAAGATTCCAAGTTCAATCCTCATTAGATTTGGCTGTAAAAGGCTTCTATCGTAACAATGGAAAGCTGCCGACAACATGCTATGTCGAGCCTAATATACTGTTTAGTAAATCTTTGTATGAGACAGCTTGATCACTTCCTCTATTCTTTGAATGTACTTCTTTGGAGAGAACAAAAGTTCCTTTTCAACATCTTGAAAAGACCATTCCAAATGTTTACCAGTCAGGTGTACCTAAACCATGCCATTTAAAGGTTAAAACTGCACTGGTCCCTGACCCTGGTGGATGTAATAATTTGCACTCTGGGTGCCTGAAAGTATTTATTGACCCATTAGACCTAATTATAAGTATCCATTGCTCAGGGAGTCCTGAGGCAATATTATTCTCTCTCTCCCCACTCTCCATCCAGCACTGTCTCTACTGAAATGAAAAAAGAACTCTCCATCCCATAATCATAGCAAAGTCATTTATAAGGTCAACTGAACAAATCCTGAAAGTACAAAGGAATGAGTTTCATTCTGTATTTCAATCAAGCCAAAAGCAAATAATAATAGCAATTGTTCAGTTGCTATCCTTTGTTCCATCATTATTTATCTATCAAAGTATCAGATATCCAAAAAAAACCACACACATGAAATTATTTTGCTTTGTGTGACTGGCACAGAGAGGTGATTAAAAAAAACAACAACAATTTCCAAGTTAGGATTTCAAAATTTCGAAATATGTGAAGGGAAAAATAGAAATGAAGTGATGATCCTCTAATCTAGCAGAACAGAATGTATACTAGCAATTTTTAAAAAATATTGCAGCTTTAGGTGGATATTGAATTCCACCAAACATGAAGTTCCAGTCAATTTCAAACAGGATAAACAAAATAAAATCTGTTTTCAACAAGTAATTAACAGATTAAATCAAATTAAGATCATAGTTCCAATAAATCAACAATTAGTACAAAATCAAGCAAGTGATAGGTAACAATGTCCATAACTCTATATAGGTTTCTCTATATAAATGGTCCTTGACTTCTGAGCACAACTGAGCCCAATATTTCTGTTGTTAAGTTAAGTGAATTTTGCCCCATTATATGACTTTTCTTGCTACAATTGTGAAGTGAGTCTTTGCAGTTGTTAAGTAAATAACATAGGTTGTTTAAGTGACTCTGGCTTCTCCATTGAGTTTGCTTTCTCAGACAGTTGCAAAAGACATTCCTATGAGCCTGGGACACTGCAACCATCATAAATATGAATCAGTTGCCAAACATCAGAAATTTTATCACTTGTAGGGGATGCTACAATGGTCATAAAGTGTAAAAATCAGTCATAAGTCACTTTTTTCAATGGGGTTATAACTTCAAACAGTTGTAAGTGAACTGTTGTAAGTGAAGGACTACCTATAATTGAATGGCAGATAGTCTCACCTTTGTAGAGCTGGAGCAAGATTGAGCTGATGGATTTATTTTTGCCAAGAAAAAGAAAATCAAGAAGCATAAATGGATTGGGGGAAAAAATCCTCTTTGGCCCAAGCCAAAATATCATTAATGATATTTTTGTCACATGAGCATCTCTGGATGGGGTGACCTACATCAAGAGAGGGAAAGACCTATGCATATTCTCCCTCTGTATTTTCAGCGCAAAACATGTTTTTAAGCATCTGTATCTTCACCAGTTACACACTTAACACTTTTGCAGAAGACTCAGGCTTTGACCTTTTGGAAAAGATGTTAAGACAAAAGTGTGAAGACAAAGGTGTGAAGAAATTGTCAATTTCTATTTTACTTATTAGACGATAAAATGTGTTAAACCATCTTTTAGCCTTGGATTGTAGGTGTGTAAGATGACTGGGATATGCAAAAATGGGACCTATAGGTAAATGATTTTAAAAGTACAACAAATAAAAATAAATAAATCAGAGGGAAAACAAGCCTTGTTGAAAAAAGTTCAGTATGAATTCCACCAAGATAAATCTTCCTATAGGAATCTATATAGAATCTATATAGAAGGTTGAGGGTTGGTAATCAAGGGTCAACATGGAAATTTAAGCCCCATCTCTTTGTAATATATGTCACTTGCATTACAAGTGGTACGAGTCTCCGTTTAGGTTTTTTTAAGGCTTCTGAGCTTCTCTTTGATAGCTCTGTGTTCTTATATTCAGAACCAATTCAGAATTGCCCACGGTAATTAAATATTGTGTTACCCAGGAGAATGGTCCCATTCTGGATTGTATCTGATCCCCATGAAAGGTTCTATATAAATAACAGATACAATAAATAATAGCTTCTATATCAGTCTATAATGCAGTGAAGTAAGGAAATACAGCACAATAAAGGAGGCAGTGTCAGGTGCGAGAAAGCCAAGAATGAGAAAAGGAATTGTTCCAAGTAATTTCTGTGTTGTTGTTTTCCTAGAGACAAGAACCTTGCCAGACTAAAGCAAGTTCTGTATAACTATCAGATAAATGCTGTGAAGAATTAGGAAAGATCCTTTTGGGTCTCTTCTTTCATACCAACAATTCAATACCGATCTGTCTCTTTGCTTCTCCTTCCCTTCAGTATCTCAGCATCAGATTCCACCACAGGCAGGTATCATAGTAGCACTAGAGCATTTTTTTTTTTTACTTTGGCATATTGTACTATTTTGCATATGTACAAGTTGGTGTCCCCTTTTCTGTCTACATATATAAATGTGCTTCCCTGGAAATAGGATTCAACTCAGTACAATTATTGAAATACCAAGATAGCATAGCAGGCTCAAGATTGACAGTGTGCTGGAGATATTACTGATCTCCAAAAAAAAAAAAGAAAAGAAATGAGGACAATGACCAGATGAATAGCTTTCTACACACCTTCACTTTCCCCAACAGAGGTGATCAGGAAGAGCTCAATAAACAATTTGAAATCCTCAATTATTTGGACTTAATCTGGAGCCATCTGTATGCAAGATATATACAACAGTATGAATGTCAAAGAGAAGAATGAAAGATTCTATTGTGGGAGGCATCAGTGACTTTGTTGTAATATATCTGTTATAAATCCACTGATGCAAATCATACCTATCTAAGGGATAGTTGGAGATGTGAGAAAGTAATTTTCTCAATTATGACCAATGGAATTTTCTAGGCAATGAATTGAGCATTGGAAAGTAGAGAGTGACTTAAATTGGAGAACATAGTTATGCTCTGGGGGTTAAACTATTTTATGAGAACAATGAGCTGGCTTGGACAGCTAACTTTCTCCCCCCCCCTTTTTTTTTTTTAATTGCCTAGGTATTTCTATTTAATGTGCTCCATCCTAGTTATAGTGCCAAAAGAAAACAACATTCAGTGGCCTTTGTGCCAGAGTATAAATAGATAAACCATATACAAGAGTATTTTATGATGTTTGCCACAAAGTTAGGGGGCTGTTAGGAACAATTACCAATGTTTCTAAAGCAAGGAACAGATTTTTAATGAGGTGTAAGTAGCTTTTTCTTCTATAAATGTTTGTAGCTTTAAAAACAAAGTATTTACTGGCTAGTTTCATGTTAATAAAATTGACTCACTGCTCCAAACTTTTTTTACACACTTGCTAATAAAACAGACACACTGTCAAAGCAACAGAAATATAGTGAAATATCTATACGAGAATGAGAGCATAGCTAATTTTGCAAAAATAAGGATGCTTTATTTAATAGTCGGAAAAGGTTGTTAATATAGCAACTACAAATAATATAGAGGCATTCCAATACAAGTGTGATTTACATAGTAAGTTTACATCTTTCTTTGTTCTGAATATATTTCATTGAATATATTTCACTGTGAATGGTCCCGAGATGAGCTGTAGTGATACCAAGAGAAAAGTCGGTAAAAATACTTCAAAAGTACAATAAAATTGTAAAGACAAAAAATGGATCTCCCCTTCAATAACAATAAGAGTCAGTATGATTTAGTGCAAGGGTCTTCAAACTTGGCAAGTTTAAGACTTGTGGACTTCAACTCCCAGAATTCCTGAGCTAACATGACTGGAGGAGGAATTCTGGGAGCTGAAGTCCACAAGTCTTAAAGCTGTAAAATTTGAAGACCCCTGATTTAGTGGCTAAGGCAGCAGGATACAAATGGGAGGCTGTGAATTCTAGCCCTGTCACAGCCTTGAAAGCCAGCTGGATGACTTTAGGGCAGTCACCCTCTTCCACACCAACTCACCTCACAGGGTTGTAATTATGGGAAAAATAGGAGGAGGGAACAGTGTTGGATATATTAGCTGCCTTGGGTCATTTGTAAAAATTATAAAGTTGGTTGTCTGTCTCTCCTTGAAACAGACCCTTCTCGACCCAATGTTAGAAATTTGTTCTTATATTGTCTAGGGGATGGCTCCTCATACATCACTTCTCAGGTTTCCAAATTTTTTTAAGATCTGTAACCATCAGAGATGAACACTATAATTCCTCTTAGTCAAGTTTTTGGTGACCAATTGTTCATGATTAATTTTCCCATGTTCTTCTTTTGTTTTGGCCTGTGACTGCAAATAAAGTATTATTATAAAGTTGGTGTCAACCCTGAATCTGGCCTGGCCGAAGCCACCTTGGAGCTTCACTGCTGCCACACTGTAGCTGAGGGATGGGGAGGAGGGATTAGAGAAAGCTGGGGTTGTGTAGTCAAAATGAAATACTTTCTCTTGAGAACCAAGGACGTTCTCAAACCTGGTCAGAGGAAGGAGGAGTGATGTCACCAGACCATCAGACAGTGCCTTGATTGGACCGTGTGACTGACTTATTGGGGTTGAGGGAAAAACTTTTACTTTTAATTAGGTGAAAAACCATGGGACCTTTCAGAGTTGGTTTTCACCAGATCTGTGCCAATATGATATTTCCAATAAAGCTATTCTTTGAGGAATCTACTTGCCTTGGAGTGTTGCTTAATATGGATATATTATTTGGAACCCTGATAGCTGGGATACAAGGAAATAGCTAAGTAAATAAGAAAGTAAGTAAGAAAGTAAGCAATCAATCAATCAATACACTTCCCATTATAAATTGGCCAATCAGCAAGAATTAGTGCATTTGGAGCAGGATATTTTTATTCACTTTTCTTTGCAGCAGACTTTAAGAATGTAGCTTGTCTCAAGGTACAAACTGTCTGAGGACAAGCATAGCCCAGGACTGAATCAAAGGGTACACAAATGCAACCCCAATGGACAAAGCAATCCTGATATGATTATGCAGCACATGTAATGTTTAAACTACCATATTATTTTATACATAAAAATGTAAAAGAGCCCAAAAGATTTTGATGAGTGTTTGGCACTGATTGTTAAGACAAACAAATAAGTGAAAAGGTATCTGGAACTAACCCAGGAAATTGTTCAATAAGCATTAGGTATTGCAAGTAATTGTATGACTTCTTTGCTTCTGACCTCATTGCCGAGGATTTAAGGAAGATGTCCATGCCTAAGCTAAAGTTATAAGGCTAACAAACAAATGAAAAAATAACAAGATACAGGAATACAGAATCATGCATGAAGTGAAATGTGTAGAAGGAGAGAATATCATTCTTGCAACATTATCCTGGGACACATATATTTCCCTACATCTGTAATATCATTCATTTTGTCATAATGTAGCTTTGTTTGTTTGCTTTTTTTTTAATTGAATGTTCAGGATTGATTAAAGGAAGGACTTTGTTAAAAAGTGAACAGTTAAACTAGAATTTAAGGTCATCAATGAGTTAAGTGGCATTAAAAGAAAGCTGGACAAATGTTTCGACAATTCATAGATATTAAAGTTGATGGTTGCTTTCATTTTGTTAAATTACAAACAGGATGATACCAATACTGAATGTGACTGTGTATCTTCCCCAAGGTATGGATCCTGAGTTACCTTCTCAGCCTTTTTTTTTTTATATAATGGACTTCTTGCAACCCTGTTTTCTTAGTGAAGTGTTGGTGGCATCTGTGTTGTGTTTATATAATGGCCTTATAGAATCCAAAGATTCTTTTTCTCAACTTGCCACTCCAACTGTCTTAGGTATGGGTGAATTCAACCCATCTAGAAGAAGGTCCCAAGAAAAAGGTTACAATAAACTGTTTCTGTACCGTTGATGAGTATGGGGCTGATAATTCACCTTAATCAAAAGGGACATCTCTAATGATTGAACATGGACAGTTTAGGGCTAAATCTAGAGATTGTGGCCTTTTCAAAACATGTACAAATATTTGCATAAACCATGTCTTCTGAATGTATACATTTGTGCTTCAAACAGAATGTTCTGTTGATAAGATGAAATACTCCAAACAATCCAGAACGGCTTATATTTAGAAGCAAATAACCTCTTCTATGTAATGGCTTTTCTATGTAATGGCTCCTTGGTTTCCCAGGCTTCAATTGCATCTAAAGGAAAGATGGCATAAATGGACTCCTTCTATAGTTTATAAAGTATGTAAATGGATGGAAAGATACATCTCAAAACATCCTATCTCACATGCAAAAAATCAAGTCCATTGGATTATAGCAGCATAAGTAGGAGAAAGAGAGGCACAAACAAGAGAGGAATCAGACTGGAGTTGTTACATTCTCGCAAATGGCCCAAATCCAGTCTGTCTTGAATTCTTATCTAGTGCCTGTTTAGAGATGACTGTTAGTTGACTAGATTCTGGGTGTAGGCATGAGCAATAAATCAGCTTAACTGAAACTTAATGCATAGTCTTTATTTTAGATGCCTTGATCTTCAAAATAAATAAATTATAATGTATATGCAGTATGAAACTATTTTGAGGGGGAAAATCAAGCACTAGTAGTGGAGTACAGAAGGACCCATTTCAGGAAGCAGATTTATATTGCAAGCAGCTTTCAATATAGTTAGACAACTCCTGTTCTGTAAATTTTGATACTGGAGTTCTTTTTCAAAGGTTGGAACAAAATAACCTTGGCTCAAGAAAATCTCAATTACTCTCCTTGGATCTGTAAAATATTGAAACCATTTTACAATGGTACTGTGTAGTACTTTTAAAACACAGATGTTCCATTGTCATGCACCTAGTCTCCAATCCCTCTTCTGTCAGGACATTAAAATAAACTCCATACCCTTCTAAATACCTTGAAGATTTTTTAAAAGATTATATCTTTGGCAAGCTGTTTACAATCCAACTGGCACTAATTTTAAGAATATATAAAAATGAGGCTCTGTTCATTGTCTAGTACCAGTATTTTAGTTAAATAAAGATGATTTATGGAGATCATCTTTGTTTTCTATTTTTTTCCTTTATTATGTTCCCCATGAGATAATGTGTCCATGGTCTGTTAATCATGTTTGATTTTTCCTCCTTTGCTTTAATGCTCAATTATAATACCATTTAGTGGTGCTTTTGACTCATTGCTATATCATATTGAATCCCCAAAAAGCACTATTAATAGAAAGCTCAATCAACTTCTAAATGCATATATTTCCTTTAGGTACTACTCTAATTGCAATCATAGAAGACATTAGAAAAAACATGTAAGATGACAGAATACCTCTAATGTAAAGTGCCTAAGACAATGAATCAACATCCATACAATTCATCTTAAGTGCATTTGGAATGGAAATCTATTAATCCACATATTTGCTGAATGATTCAAATTATAACAAAGGGATGTTATGCCATAATAGCTGCTAATAATTTTATACCACAAAAATGAATCAAAGCAAATGCAAAGTTGAACTAAAATATTTTGGTTAGTTACATCAGATATTTTTTTTATTGCTTGGCAAAAGAAAGAAAGAGAGTGAGAGAGAGAGAAAGGAGGGAGAGAGGGAGAGATGGAGGAAGGAAGGAAGGAAGGAAGGAAGGAAGGAAGGAAGGAAGGAAGGAAGGAAGGAAGGAAGATATTAATGCATTTTCTTGGTCTGCTCACTATGACACAGTTAATTGTTTCTTTGCTAGTTGTATATGTCTTTGGCATATTATGGGTATTTGATTAAAAAAACAGTGAAACTAAAAATAATAAAATAACAATTAAATTTAAAGTACTTTAAAAGAATGTGAAAAGATAAACTAAGCTAAGAAATAGAAAATTGGGGGTGTGATGTCAACATGAACCAAATTAGCCAGTAAAGAAAGGGACCAGATCTTTTCGGCAATGTTGCCAATTGTGTAAAATAATCTCCCAACTACTTAATTTAATCCTCTCCTTGTGTCTTTAAAACGAAATGTTAAGATATTTCTGTTGACCATTTTTAATTCAGAGATTTAAATATGCTTTTATGATTTAAGATCCCCCAATCCAACCCAAAGGAGGAAAAAATGGAGGATTTTTTCCTAGCTGAAAAATGACATGTTACTATCTTTACATTTTCATAGAAAAAGTTTTTATTTTCTAAAAACAACTATGGTCCCAGAGAACAACTTTTTTCATTCAATTTGTATTTGTCATGTATTCATAAACACCATTGGTATGATTTCTCTCTGAAAGTTAATACATACTGTAAGTCCTGAAAGTCAAAGTTTCCTGAGATGAATTCTCTTCCTTCAGCATTTCATTCTTTTTAAAAAAATGCTGTAGTTTTCATAGGCAGAGACACAAGTGCATCAACAAAAAAATTCCCCTCTAAAGCTTTCAGATGGCTAATGTGATCCTACAATACATGGGACGAATGTATTATAACAAAGTGCCTCGATTTGCACTTGAAATGAGATTTTGATTATGAATGCAGTAGCCCTCTCACAGAGAATATTTCTTTCACATAGAATTGATCCATTATTTTACCAACTGTATTTGTGCAAACAGGTTCTTTGCCTTCCTGGACAAATATTCCTCTAACTACAGTTATTCACAAGGTCTACAATATCGATGCAAGTTTTAATCAAACATAAGTGGGGTGCATTAAAATATAAGCCTATGGCTGCAAATCATCTCAGAAGGAGTACAAATGCTTTCCACAGTGTCTGTATTGCATATACATTTTAAGTGATTAATACAGAGACAAAACAAGGCAAACATTTTATTTTATTAATGTAGCTGTCAGCCTTCAAGATCTTCTACTATTGCTTTGCATCTTTCGGCTGTCATAAGAAACTGGGGGGGGGAGGGAGGAAGGGATAGGTCTGGGAAGTGAGCTGGAGGTGTTACA
>BHFT01034821.1:0-32162 GCA_004320025.1 Laticauda laticaudata | reverse complement strand
AAGACAGTAGTAAAAGTCTATCCTGGTTTATATATTTCCAACCCAACTGTTAGGTGACTATCAATGGCCTAAACATTTTCCCTTTTGGGTAGGCATAAACTATAGGACAACCTTACAGTTTGCTTTACAACAGCCTTGCGGCTTTGTAAAATGATATTCAATGTTATTCTCTGACATGCAGCACTCCAGTTTAAATCATTTTCACTTATACATTGTCTCACATTTAAAATAATCTTAAATCTGTTGTTTTTGATCTGGTCTTTACAGAGAGATTGAAGCCATCTGAATCGACTGAATTATCTGTCTTCATATAACAACAACAGAATCGGCTTACATCAATTCCCATATCAATCATAGTTTGCTTATAATTAAACTAAAAATCTGTAACATTAATAGCAGATAAACATGAAGAATTTCAGCCTCCATTGTTGTACCAAAACTTAGGATGTTTCTTTGAATAGACCTCCATCCAAGTCAACACCGTCCTAAAACACCAATAATAATAATAAATAATACCTGACATGATTTAAGTGTATTTACGGCTGTAGCCGAAACTTGCATCAGCATATGCAGTTAAACTTAGTTTCATCCTTAGGCTCCAAATATAATGCATTGTTTGGTTCAGATATCTTAACACACGTTTAGCAGCGTTGCCAGCCTGCCTTTCAGCTGGCTAACGTCAATCTAAGCTAATTGGTTAACACAGATATGCCCTATATCTGGACCTTGCCAATGACGTGAGATAAGAATAAAAACGACCAATCAAGCCGACTTGATAAAATATTCTTTATCAAAAGCAGGAACTTTGTACCATCCACTATGGACTAAACACCTGCGCTCATCGGTGTTTTAGCACAGTTTACAAAGTTCCATTTTAAAATTGCTGTCAGTAATTAGTTAATTTATAATTGCCTTGTGAGCATTTGTATCCTCTCCTAGTTTTACTATCTTTAAAACCAAGATATGTTTTTAATTTCTCATAACTGTTTCATTTTTAAAATTCTTTTCTATTAGCTGAAATTATTTCAGTAGCTTATTGCTCAGTTTTGGTGAATTAATGCTTATTGTCATCAGCTGAACAATTAGCAAAAATTAAAACTACACCATCACTTTCCTTTTTTAAATAAACATGCGATCAGCCCATGCAGCTACAAAACCTATCTTAGTTAATTCCTTAAACTAATGGTACATTGGTTCCACCTCCCAATATCCTGATTCCTTTCAAGCCATAAAGCGATCTTTTCAAATCTCCAGCAATCAGTGCATGTCATTTTGATACCTAAGGTTTCTTTAAATGGTGTAGTGTGTTGCCAACAGTGCATCAGATTACGCTGTTTTTATACATCTAAATGATTTTATAAATTATTTTCTCCTTAGCTGCCCACACTAATTGCTGCTTGTAATGTAGTAGCCTTTCAGACTAGGCGCAAACCACCTCATCGTAGTCATTTCAGGGAATGCTAAAATTGTAATTGGGTGTGGTTCCTCAAATGGCCATAAGATGGAGCCAGAAACCTGGGTTGTTCAGTTCTGTTGTTCGTTGCGAGATGTTCTTGCATTTTTCCCTATTGACTGTTGTTGATCGTCATTTTTCATGAATTGCTGTAAATCTGTTACTGAACTGTGTATAATACTGGATTTTGTTATTTGAATTATCCCTGGACTGAAAACTGACTGCTTTAACCGTGAATGACCTGGACTGTTTGTTGAACTTTGTTTAACCATTTACTGGAAGTAAAACCTACATTTTACTTTTCGGGGTATCTGTGTGCTGGTCGTGTGTTGTTCAACATCACTCTCACTACATCTCCCTGTGTGCACTCATTCTCTTAACGGAATTATCTCAACATATACCATCACTGGAGGTTTTTAAAAAGAAATTTGTCTATAATAGTATAGAGTCTCAAGCTTGAGCAGGGGTTGGACTAGAAAACCTCCAAGGTTCCTCCCAACTCTGTTATTCTTTATATTTTCCATTCAGTCTTACCAAGACAATGGTGACAAACCATACTTGGAAATGTACATCAGGTCTTCTGATAGCAAAATCTCATGTTATTGGAGAGCATCAAGGGGAAGATGACTTTGAAAAAACTTCCTCAAAAAACAACTAAATCTAGTTATTCTATCCATCAGTTTCACCTAACAATTGGCAGAAACATGTTTTAACTGTATGACTTCTATAAAAATTGACTGAGTATTATTTTTGGAAGAGAAAAAGCAAAGCATCTTTAAAAAAAAACAAATAAATAATGCTGAAAAATCAAATTTATTTAGAAAAGACTGTAGCTCAGTATTTGTCAGTAGAAACACAAATGTCCTCTGTGGCATGAAGCAACTTTTATCATGTTCAGTTATGGAATCATCTATCTTTTTTCCTGGAACAAGATATTGTGTCTCCACTAGCACACATTCTAGTAAACTTTCATTCAGATGACTGCAATGCAGTTTGCACGGAACTGGATTTGACAACAATCTGGAAGCTTCAAATGGTACAAATATGGCAACATAATATTGAATGGATGAAGTTCTTATTAGTTCTTTCAAGAGATAATTATTCATCATCAAGGACCTTTGTCTGTTGAGTAATAATGCTTCCAGTTTTTGTAACTAGAGTGTAGCATCACATTGAAAATCTGTACACTATATCCCCAGTTTTGCAGCAGCTTCCAGAGAAGACATGCCTAATATCTATTTATTCATCCCTTTGGACCCTGGCAGAGAGCATTTAAGACTTACACACTTTAATTTTAATAATTGATATGTATGCAGAAATACTATCTTAACTAATTTTATCTCTGATGTTTTAGTTTCTGCCATTTTAACAGCTTACTTAAATGATAGTTTAACAAATCACTTTATTATATTTTGTATGGGCTTTAACTGAATTTTTACTGTGCTTCACTATGAGAACTGTTATTATATGGCAACTAACAAATTCTTATATTGTTATTATAGTTTGTGAAAGATTAATATATGTCAAGATTATCCAAAATATAAATAGAATGCATAATTTTTAAACAAATGCCTATAATGTGACTATTCAAGCAGTGTTAATTAAATTATGTCATTACCTTAATAACAAGTACTGATCAGATCTGATTCTTCCCTTTTTATTTGTATCAATACTTTCATATAAATGCCTAATATTCTCACAGCTGTTAGATTGCTATATACTTTAGTCTAGAAGATGCATTGTATGAAATATAATGCAGTACAAATGTCAGCCCAGGGACTAAATAGCTTGTATTTCTAAAGAACCATGAAAAAAATATTAACACTATAGAAACAATGGTTCGGTAATTACTTTTTGCTGTGGAGAGAGTTGGGCATTTATCCTTATAGATCCCTAATACACTTTAAGTCAGCTCTGTCCCGGTGGTCCTTTTTTCCTTTGTTGATAAATGTATTGTATTGGATACCTTCTATGACCACTACAGCATTTGAGGTCATGCTAGGCTGTTAGCACAAATGGTGTGAACAATAGTTTATATGCCACTTAACTCCTTGGGAGAAACAGTTAACCTTGCCAGAGAGGACAGATCTGTCATGTATAGTTATTAAAGCCTAGCAGGTTTTGTTAAACCCTTACTTATTAAAAACAAAACAAAACAGAACTGCAGTATTGTTCTGGTGCCAGGCATGAAAGCAACAAAGCAAACAGTATTGTGTGAGGATACTGTCTTTATGGAAGGGATCGTAAGTTTCTGCCTCTCTGCTTTTAATATTTCACATGTAGGTCTTCCTCAATATACTTCTGCTATGAAGGTAGTGAGCTAGGTTTTTTTGTTTTGTTTTGTTCTAGTCTAAATTAGGTTTGCCAAATTCTATAAATGAATATAAAAACTCTCTAACTCAGATAGATGAAGGCTATTTTTGAAAAGGTCATGCTTTTGATCAGCTAACTTCATAAAATCTAAACATAAACGAGATGGTAGCATTTTGATTATAAATTTCAAAACCATCTTAATACACTATAATTGCCTGTGCTGCCTGTGACATGGATGACCCTTATCATTCCAAGATATAATTTACAATTAACTCAAGGAGGTATCTTGAAAGCCATTTAAATCCCCAGAGTCACTTAAAGAAAATGGAGGATGATCCAGACAAAGAAGAATGGAACAGAGTGGGAATGTTATCATTGGTGTGCTGGGTTTGCTCTAACTCAAGGATGGTTTGGAGAGAGAAAATCAACATTCATATTTCTCTGCTGCATCAAGGTATCTTTATTCAGCTTTATACTCTGATGAGTTTGGTGCCCCCATACTTCCTCACAATAAAATATAATGTAAAGATGCCTCAATTAAATCACCATCTTTTTTTCTATAAGGAGCATGATTGTGAGTTATTCTTCTGTTTTTACTGGCTGATTGAGCTATCTAGGTTTATTTTGTACAAGAAAGGCAGCTGTATAAGTTTTGTAAATAAATGAAGAGAGGAAGAACAGTAAGAGACAGAGAGTGAGAACATTCTAATACAGAAAATGGTGTAAACAATTTAGTAGGTGGCAATCCACCTCAAGGTATGGGACAAAGGGGCATTTTCAAGTGATATGCTCAAATTCACGCACAAACCATTTTTAATTAAGTAGCTATTTCGTATAATAGCAACATTATAGATTCATGCTAGATTTTATGGAGTAAAATTCTACTTTGTAAGCAGCATACCATCATCTGATTTTGAAAGATAAGCTTTGTTTTCTTTTAGAATATGCTGAGCAGAATATGAGATATGGAAAGTATAATCATGTACTCAAAAGTATATAATCATATAATCAAAAGTATTATATATGAGTATATAATGATATACTCAAAAACTATAGATTGAGTGGAATACAGCAACAATGGGGAACCTGTGCTCTTCAGATACTATTGAATTGCAACTAAAGCTTCTCTCCTTTCCACCCAGAAGCACCCTTCAGTAAGCTTTGCAGGGACTTCTGGCATGAATACGGACCATGATTGCAAAGACTGTTGGGAGTTCTATAGCATCTGAAGAACATATAAGTTTCCAATACTAGACTTCAAAATTACCATCTGAGTAGAATATCTGATATGCTGTCATAGATTTAAAAAATGGCATTCTTGACTGAATATTGCCCATAAATGTAAACCTTTAAAAGGTGGGAGGAAAACTAGAGATCTAACAACAAAAGAAGTGTTGCCAACTTCTTTTCTTCTATGATAAGATTAAATTGCTTATTTTATATGAAATGGGTTTTTTATATCAGTTTGTCAAATATTCCTAATAATCTGAAAAAAACAATAAAATTAAATGACATACTTTTGTAAAGACCAAAAAATGAGGTTATATTAATTATCATAACCATACAATTATCTCATTTCCACTCGTTTCAAAGAGCTTATTCAAGTATCAAGAGGAAGGGAGTAGGAGAAGCTGTGATGCAGATTCTGTGATATATTCATAAATCAGGAGTTTTAGAGCCTGCCATGGGCTCCATAATGAGGGTCATTATTCAGGCAAGTGTCAAAACTACTATCAAAGGACCTTCTCAGAATCACAATCATTCTGTTTCTTGTTAAATAAGCAATGTAGTACACAAAAATGGCAAACAAGGAGTAGGTCAATTTGATACAGTATGAGGGCACCAAGACTCTAGAGTAATTTACCCTCTGGGAATTGTGATGGCTGGTGAGATAAATTATATACACCCTCTGAAAAGATTAATGGTAATAAAAAATCCCTGAAATAGCTTCAGGAAAAAATACACCTGTACATAAGTAACTTCAGCAACCAAGTAGATATATGCTTAATACAATGTGATTAATTAGGAGGAGAACAAAACACATGTCACTATTTCAGCAGATATGATTACAGGTAAAGGCATGTTTCACTTTTCAAAAAAAATTGCTTCAATTAGCATACAGTAGCTATGTTAAAGACCAATCTGTCAATCAAAGATCTTCAAATAGATTTTTTGAGAGTTTTTGTTACTGATTAATAATATCAGTCATTAACTGCCTACTTCACTACAACCACAACTACAGAAATACTTAAAAGTATTCCAAATATTCTATGAGATATATTTTTGTATTCATCTGGGGGAGAAAAAGATGTAATGAAATGGATGAGATTTATTCCTGAATGTTCTGGTGCCCATCATTCTGTGTCAGTTTTCAAAAAATTAAGCTTAAGGCCAAATTAAATAAAACTCAGAACATCTACTTCGTGAATACTTAAGAGGAAGAAGGAATTTCAGAAAGTAAAATTCTTATGTCAGAAATGTCATGAAATCAGAATTCCAGCCTCCTTTTAAGATGATCATGCTTGAAAGAATGCTTAAGGACCAATATTTGTAAACAATATAATAAATAATATTAAGGCCTAAATTCTTTTCCCCTGCTAACAAGGGCACTGTCGTTTGCCATTCCTTTCTTTACAAGTGTGAATTTATAAGGCTTTTAAGCCAATCAACCAAGACTAAAACAATTTTACAGCACAATTCTGTGCTGTAAAAGATGGCTTATTAAAATTTGCTGCCTGATAAATACAACCACCAACAATTACATGCTCAATAATACCTGGAATTGGTTTATAGAAAAGGTAGAATGTTGTTATTTAATTATTCAATCTTTAAATGATGGTTTTGGTCTATCCTGGATGGAAATGTACTTAAAATAACAACTCTATGACTTGGCAGTTAAATTTGTCTTCATTGTCAGTTGGTTCAAAATCAATATTCCTGCTTCTATCCAACTTTTTATTATCACCATCTTTTCCCCAATTTTTAAAGTTGGATGTCCCTGTAAAGTTAATTTACCACTGGAAAAGGGATCAAATCTTTTTTTATTAGACACTATATTTTTTAATAAAAAATAAATATATTATATATTATATCTTTAATATATAATATTTATATAATATTAAAATATATCTTTTAATATACACTTATTAGACACGATATATATTTTATAACTTTCCCATTTACATACCAGTAATTATTTCCAGAAATATAGAGTTCTAATGTATTTGATCCTAATACTGTCCACCAAACAAAGGTCAGGGAATGGGATGCTACCAGCTCGGCCTAATTCATAGAACTGTAGCTGCAAAAGAGCAGCTGACACTGAACCGGTTCGGTGTTTTGGCCCACCCGCTTGCTGGGCTCTAGGCTGGTCCTTTATTCCCTCTTTTCCCTCCTCAAGCTGCTTTGGATGGCACAGCTGAGGTTGAAAAAAGCAGAACCAAAGGTTTTTCAAATGCTGTGCAACTGAGCGCAGCACTTGTCAGCTGTCCAGGCAGCACACTGCTGATTTCTTGCAAACGCTGCACACACTATTATCTGCAGTTCGGAGAACCGGAAAATCACTAAACTAGCTGGTCCCTCTCCTCCCGCTCACTCACTCTTTACCTGGCATGTGAGCCATCCAACTTGCCTGGTTTGGTAAGTTGCTATTTTTCCTTATTTTCCCCAACCATCAGCTGTTCTGCTCTGCCACAGAGATTTAGATTAGCTAGAGAGCAGGAAACCTTAGATTTCATGCTTATAGCTAATCTAAAAGCAGAGCTGACCTTCCTTAGGACTGAAGCTTTTCAGTGGCAGACTCAGGTAGACGATTGCAGATAGATAGATCTCTAAGTGAATCTGTGATTTCTGTGAGCAATTCAATCTGCCTTCCTGCTTTGCTTGTTGCTTGGGTAAAAGTTGCTCCTTTTTTATGAAAAAACCAATATTTACATAAATATTATATAATATTTACATGCAGCCATGCTCACCCAGTCACATGACCACCAAATCATACCCAGTCAGCAAGGCATGCCCACCCAGTCACATGACACCAAGCTACACCCACAAATTAGGCCACACCTACAGAAGCGATTGTAAGAAATTTTGAATCCTACCCCTGACAGGGTGCTAATATATATGGTATCAGCTTTGTTCGGGTATTTTCCCACGTCATCATAGTTGTGCTTTTAAAGTTGTAGCAACGTTTTGGCAGAATCTCATCTGTCATCATCAGGCTTCTGTATATATATATATATATATATTCCAAAGATGCCAAAATTGGAAAATTAACACTAACTGTTAGCTTCCAGTATTTAATACTTGACAATTGGCATAGGGAAATATTGATGATGTACCAGTAGCTCTAAATTTGGAACACCAAACCTTCCCTCAAAAATTGCCAATTGCATTTTCTGAATATGAATGCATATTCTAAGAACTGAAGATCTCTATTAACATTTTCTAAACAAAGAGTTTATTTTCTGAAAATATTTTTGAGATATAAGAACAGGAATTTCTCTCAGAATATAAATTAATCTCAAAATAATATTCATTCTGAGAATATTCACCTTTCCCCCAGAGTGAGGTTTAATGACTCCCATTTATTGATATCACCAAACTGGCTCTTTTTCCTAAAATTGGAGCATGGAATAATAACAGAATAAGCTTTAAACATATGTCAGTGGACAAAAACAATTCACATTTGAAGGATATAACCCAATTATTTAAAAATTGCATATCTTATTTAATTTACTCTGTACACATTCATACCACACAAACATCCACATGATATACTTCCAAAATACATTATTAACAGATGTACCTCTACTACTGTAATTAATAACTTGAAAATATATGTCTCACAAGCCCAATTTTTCGCTGAGAATCGGAACATTATAAAATTTCTACCTTATCCACATTTATTGTTTAAATAAATTTGAATTTATAATATAATCAAAAGCAAACAATTATATTATGGCATTCTTTTTATCCATCTGTATGGATATAACCATCTATTAAATTATGTTTGCATTTGAGAAAATGTTCTGTTTTATGAATAGGTACTAAATTATTTAGATTATACATATGAATAAACTGTGTAGTTGAAGAACTATCCTTGTGGTATAGGACAATTAATTTCTTGTCACAGTTTGCAGATTATTAAATCAATTTGGCCTATATTGCTAAATACTGCATCTTAACCTCCATCTATTAAAATTTCAACCAACTAAAATGCTAAAAGAGATGGCAGAAGAAAATAATTCTAGATTAACAAAAATATAGTTAAATTACCATAACTGAAGAGAATAGATTGAAAGTAATTACATGAAAGAGATATTTTTGCCCATGGGTTGATCTTATATTTTCTTAATAATTTTTATTTAAAAAATAATGATCCCGATGAGGAAAATGTATTATTTGAATTGACTTGTCATTGAATAACAAAATGACCCATATTCTTGCCCAAAATAAGTTATGTCTTCTTCTGACTTATTAAATAATTAGGACAGATTTAAATAAGGAAATGTTCAAAGAAACTGAATGAAAATTGTATTCTGCATATTTGAATATATGTATGAATGCATCATAACTTATACCAAAATAATGCTCACATGTATATGTCTGACCAGAATTAGCCACTGTAATATCTGCATCTTGTGGTTTTCTCTAAAATGGGAACTTATTTCTTGCTATAATTTTATTTTCCTGTAAAAAATGTGTTTTTTCTATAGTTACATTTTAGTATTATTGGTTTCATGAAAATGAAAATCAGTATACTGTTTAATTTATATAATTTTTCACTTGCTAATTAAAACCCAGTATTAAATAAGATGAATTGCACAGACAGACAACTTTCCAAATGCAAAAAGAATGTCCAGGCAATAGACACATCACAGAGTACTTTTAGATAAATACTTCTATATAACTTCTAGAGAGCACAGTTAATTTTCAAATAAAGAAAATGCCAGAATTTAAGTCCTGTCTTAATAGTACTTACCGGACATTAGGAGTTCAAAGGAAAAATATTTAGGGAAAACACACAGGTTTATAGCACACCTCATGATTTCAGTGCCATACCATTTAGGACTTTATAGGTAATAACCATCACATTGAGATGTAACTGGAAACAATTTGGAAGCCAATGCACAAAGCATGGATATAAGATGCTTATAACAAGGCACGCCCATAATTATCACCTGCTTTTCAAATAAGAGCAATGAGTCCATTGTGATCGCTTAAAGGTAGCACATCTCTCTTGTATAGAGGTATTCTGGCCATAGAAATTGAATTAATATGAAGCAGAACTTTCCATATCTGAATCAAATGGTTGTCAGGTTATTTCTAGACTGCTTAAGTAGTTGCTGTATTCTAAAACACTAAGAAGTAATATAAAGGAAGATTTGACTTCAAAATTACTGCTTTTTCATGATATCTAAACCCTTTGTTAAAATATAAAAATCTATCCTAAATTATACTGGAATTTGATGTGGTTTTGGTGATTCACTGTAAACTGACGATGCAAGTAGACAACTTTAACTCTGGACTGTGTAATTTTACATATGAATTATCCACTTTGGAACTGATTTTAACAATAAAAATAAGTTACATTCTAACCAGCTGGCTTTTCTGTTTTCACTCAAAATGATTTGTGGTAGAGGGATTGTTGCCCTGTCAAATATAGGATAGTACTCTGACACTTAGGCAGCCCTAAAATAGTATGTATTTTGATATAATATGCTGAACAAGTTAAGCCAATGCAATCTGAATATCATGCTAAATAGCTGTCTTTATATTACCAACTGTACACTAAAGCTATTTTGATTTACTAGGCTGATAATTTGAGTGTTTTCAAATCCAAATCTCCCAGAATACTGGCAAGAAATTGATTAATACTGCAAAATGTCATGCTGTTTTCCGAAGACCACTGTTGTACAGATGTAACAGTTGATCACATTTCTATTATGGCAGTCCTACCCATTTAATCTTCAGCCCTCCTCATACTGATGCATATAAAATAAGACTATGCTACATTATTTTCTACCCTACATATTTCTCATAACAATGTAATGAAGACAAAGTTGAGGTAAGATAAGTGATAAGAAACTGTAAAATAAGCCAAAAGTTGTAAAATAAATCTTAAAGAGCATACTTAACATGGGCAGTTATCAGACACCATTGTGTATATGTCCCATTCAAATAAATTGACATTTTTATCAGTTATGTCATTTAAATACATCAATATTTTACTGTGTCCTAAATCTAAATCAAAATGTGGGTCGAATGATAGTCCTATTTAGGCATTGCCAGAATAAATAGGGTTAAAAGAAGGTTGGAAGAAAATAAAACATGCACAGGCCCCATTCTTCCATTGCATTTTTTCTCTTTGTATTCAATGACAACCTGTTAAGCTTCCTAAACACCAATAATCTGCGTATGGTTAAATATCCAGAAGAATCAAGATTTCTGATTTATATCTTGAAACATTCCTGAGATACTCCATTTTCTAAGGATGAGCCCAACTAAAATAAAATGCTGGTGCAAAAAAGCTAATGCAATCCTGAATTGTATCAACAGAGGGATACAATCAAGATCAAGGGAGGGACTAATACCACTCTATCAAGCCTTAGTAAGACCACACCTAGAGTACTGCATCCAGTTTTGTTCACCACATTATAAAAAAGATGTTGAGACTCTAGAAAAAGTGCAGAGAAGAGCAACCAGGATGATTAGGGGACTGGAGACAAAAATATATGAAAAACGGTTACAGGAACTGGACCTGGCTAGTCTACTGAAGAGAAGGACCAGGGGAGACAGGATAGCGGTCTTCCAATATTTGAGGGGCTGCCACAGGGAGGAAGGGGTTCAAGCTATTTTCCAAAGCACCTGTAGGCCAGACAAGGAATAATGGATGGAAACTGAACAAGAAAGANTGGGAGTGCCATCACTTGAAACTTTTAAGAAGAGATTGGACTGCCATTTGTCAGAAATGGTGTAGGGTCTCCTGCTTAGGTGGGGGGATTGGACTAGATGACCTACATGAACCCTTCCAACTCTGATTATCTGTTATCTGCTGGAGGCAAGAGGTGTATTAATGTTTACATCTTGCATCTTGACGTTAATAATTGAATAAACTTATGAAATTGCTCATAACCTTAAAAAAAACCTTTTTATTAAGTTCTAGAGCATTAAAAATACAAAAATAAATAGAAGAGCTGTGAGGGGGAGGAAAAAGGGAGAAGAGAAGTGTGAGGTGGAAGCAGATAAACCACCAAAAGATTCGTTGATCCAAGGAAAACAAGGTTTTATTCACGTGTCTGCAGAGACGGGTTCCCTTCAGCATTGAGGACACAGAGCAATTTCAGGCAAGCATTTTAATGACCGAACTGTCCGCCCTTGTACGAGGGCTTGGCTCACATTCTTTCGTTTTCAAATTGACACATATATTCGAGGTCAATACTAGCTCCTATTCTAGCAAAAGCAGTGTACAATGGTTTCTTGACACGCAGGACTTATATTACAATTCCCCATTGTTCTAGCCTTATCTTGTTTTTCTCTTGTGCCACAAACTGGAACACTTTCTTATTAGCAGAGTACTGAGTTTGAGACACACTTCCTTATTCAATTCAATGGGCCATCAACGTGACTTCAGTTCTGCTACAATTCCCCTTTTTCTTTTTGCCACTCTTGCTCTCAACCAAATAGGCAGATCCTCTGCTCTTTCAGAGTGATTTCTCTTGATTACATCAACTTAGAAGTTCTGCTTCCTGCTTCTTCTCAAATCTTTGACCAGGAGTTCCCTATCTTCCCACACTTATTGCACCAAGGGAGACACCTGAACACAACAACACACAATACACAGATATAATAATCAATGATAATTCATTATGGTAGATCTAAACCAAGTGGAACTGGGAGCAAGACACATAGTGCTCCTCACAGGTCTTGGCAAGGAGGAGTCACCTCTTTGTGATAAGGATTTAAAGGCGAATACGTTCTTCCATTACTTTTACTGTCTTTGTAATATGGTTGGGAAATCAAGGATGTATACACAGCAATGTGAATGAATCAGAGCAACACACCCCCTTTTGTAGCTAATACAATGTCTTAAATGCAACCTAATTTTGTTTTAGGCAACTGTCTTTTACTTCAGAAGCTCGGTGTTAATCATTTCAATATTCTTTATTGTATCATTGAACATTTGTTACGTGAAGTTATTTAGAATATGTATAAACTCGGTAGTTCACTGGTACTCCAAATGGTGTTATTATTACACGGAGGTTTGGGTCCAGAGTCTCCGAGTAAAGCCAGATTCTGAGTTCTCTTTTATTACGGTTCCGCCTTGGGAAAGGCCATCAAGTTTATATATCCACCGGTATCACATACCCGATTGACAGGTGCCACTCCAGTTCAGCCTGTTCTTCCGCATGTGATGCATAACCAGCATTGGTGATGTTCAAGGAATGTGAAGACTTCTGAGACTCCTTTTTTGAACACATTGTCATCCCACAAGTCTGTCCCAAGTCATGCAGTCAACATATTGTGAACTTTCTTGGCATGTATTAAATGTAAAAATAGTTTGCAACAATAGTCCTTCTCCAGAGTTCAGCCGACATCTCATGGTGGTTTCTGCTGGCTATTTTTCAAGCCTTTTAACGGCTGACCGTGCCACTGGGATTGCCTTTCAAGTTTCTCAGGTTCTGGGTGCTTGTCTTGACTCTGCTGTAATGCGTTCCAGCCTCCTTCAGAGTACGGACCTACAGATTCAGTGTGCAGTAGCACCTGGTACGTGATCTTCCCAGCTAGGTTGCAGTTTTTCACGTCTCAAGTCTTTAATCAGGGGACCCAGTCTCCAGCCTGCGTGTGGTGTTGGCTTACCAGCCAAGGTGTCGTTGCACCGAAACAGTCCTGTTTTGTGAGAGAAAGCAAAGACGAGACGTGCCACCAAATATTTCCGGAAGGAAAAGTCCCTGAACTCTAGTAATGGGATTGCCTACTTTGGGCCAAATAGGATCTACGCATCAGCATATTTCAAAGCGGAGAAACCTCTGTGTCTGTCTTGGGAACAAGTTTGATCCTGAGCAGAGCTAAGGGAAGATTCTTTCAACCGCCCTTTTCTGGCAACACACGTGAAATCAATTTGTGCTCTCTGAAAAGGCCAAACCCACTAGGGGTCACCCTCCCACTCTTTCTTGCGTGCCGCTTTTCTTTTTACTTTCAAAGCAGATCAAACATTTCGCCACAGATGCTCTTGAGCTACCAGTCCACATCCTCAGACTCCAATAGTGAGGTTTAACGGACATGACCAAGGCCTCGTTTCCACATTGTCCTCCCTTCATGAACTTTCTCCAATATCCCCTCATGACAATGGGTGACCACCTTGACTCCGTTCCGATGTTTTCCATTCCTCTGGTCTTTGACCTCCCCTTTCTCCAACTCAACTTTTCCTTTTTCTCTGGCTCCCATTCCTCCCTCTCATCCTCCTTTTCAGTATGGCATATAGATACTATTTACCAACTCTATCTCCCTGCAGCTTCTCCTTCGCGCCATTGTCCGCCCACATTTCCCACAACTCCAATGTGTTTCGCCCTTTCTGATGTGGGCTCACTATGGACAACTGATACTTTTGGCTGGGGAATTGCAATGCCTCTAAGGGCTTGTTCTACTAACTGCACTTTTGCTCTATTTGCTTCATCGCCTTATATACCCTCTTTCTATTACAGATTTTCCGCAAACTGTGTGCACCCCCCCGCATGGCATACTTAGGAATCAGTCAAATCATTACTTCATCCCCCTCAGCCAATTCCAAGGCTCATGGGTTTCAGGCGCAAACAATTCGACATTAACTGACGGCCTGAACACCAACCGACGACTATGGGAGTGTACTCACTCATCAGGTTATGCTAATTAGAGACTGGGAGAGACTCCATTTTGGAGAAAGGGAGAGAGTGGTTTCCCCACCACCCTAGATGGATCTCATAGCAGTGTGTCGCTCGAAAATGGACAAGCCGAAAATCTGGGTTTCTAGACAATTATGTAAACGGGGGAAGGTTGAGGCTAGATTTTAGTCGAGCATTAGTGGTACCATTTTCCCACGCTGCTAGACTCATCAAATACTCCACGCACTCTTCTCCCTGTCATCCAATGGAGTTGTCTGTCAATCTCTCTACGTCACACCAGCCATTTGCAGATTGTATTTGGCCACGTAGGTAATAAGATTCGTTCCGTTTTCGTGGATATCTATTCGGAGCCACACTGTAAGGAGACTGAGTATCTCTAAAATGGATGTGGCACTGATTATTTATACTACAAGTACTGCCCTTTGGGTCGGGTGGCTGCCAACTGAGTACGCCTCAGCACATGACTCAACGACTGGGAAGTTGATCCGGTAAAGCACGCACGACGCGCTCGCTAACTAACCCACTTAAGAACTCCCGCCGCATAGGGAGGATATAGACATAATATTTGAGTGCTAATGTCGCAGTTACGATCAGAACAGCCCTAGAGGCTGACTTCAACCATCGCTCGACCTTGCTAACCAGCAAGTACACATAGCACGTTCGTAACGTACACCATCTGGGTCCTGATGCGGCACATCCATATTGAAACGGAAGCGAGGACACACTCTAAATGCGGCAGGTTTGTGGCCTGCGCGCACACCTGATATCGGGCTGTGACAAGAGTAAGGCTGAGGCGAAGAGCTGCAGGGGAGATACGCACGTTCGCGTACACATCGCGCACGGCCTTGGATACGCTCCACATATACTGGCGACGAAGACGAGGAAGGCAGAGGGGGAGGGAAATCGCCGGCCGCAGCTCCTCAGTGGCAAGGACTCCAACTTGCTGTTCATGAGCTACGCACAGTACAACATGAAATTGTAATTTCAGGTATTTTGGCAAGGCTAAAAACGGACGACGGTTGATATAGCTCTTCCAGCTGTTCGCACCTTTCACGTATCGTCCCATCTCGCATTCTATGCACTCTCCCTTTCATTCTACCGCGCGGGGGGCAACGTTTTCTATGGCAAAAACTGTGCCAACACTGTGAATTGGTCTACAGTATTTACATACCCCAATAACTCAATGCGTCGCACCTGCTGTCTTGTCGCTGGCGCAGAGTAGCGACACCTCATGCATCCCTTCACTTTCTAGGTCTAAGGACCTCTCCTGACTGAATGAGATCGTGCTCGATTTTCTCACACTTTCTTTTGTTCCTACTAGACTCTCAGGTCATGCGATTATTGATGGCACTAGCTTCCCTCTCGTCTAGTTCCGTTGTTAGCAGTACACACATGGCACTGATACTGGTCCTTCTTCTTCTGAGGTCACAGGATATCGGTCGGGATTCCATATATATCCCATAGAACGTTGCTCTTCTACGTGCAAGTCCCCCTGAATCGCCCAGCAGTAGGTGCAATCACTTCAATTTCTGGTTATCAGGTGTACCAGACAGTGGATTCATTTCCAGAGTCTTCATCCTTCTGACCTTATAATTTTGAGCTCGGTTGGCGAATGTTCGCTCTTCTATGTTATATTCACGCCCAACACCTTTAAAGTCTGCTTGGACTGCATGCTCCCTCTACCAGATCGCATACAGATGTCGCGGATTTTGCACGGTGTTGATCAGGAACAGCGTTCTGAGGTTCAGCGACCATAACGGACGATTTCTCAATGTGGTACCCAGGTCCTCTTTGGGGGAGCCGGAACACGTCCTAATCGGTATAGAGCATAGGC
This sequence comes from Laticauda laticaudata, assembly GCA_004320025.1. NCBI lineage: Eukaryota > Metazoa > Chordata > Lepidosauria > Squamata > Elapidae > Laticauda > Laticauda laticaudata. The sequence goes on along the minus strand of BHFT01034821.1, from coordinate 15,682 downwards.
GTGTCGGTTCTCCGGGTTGTTGGGACTATTTGCGCGTATGTGCGCTTTCCACGCATCTGCAGCAATTCCTCACTCTCTCGGACGCGCATGGTTGGAATCGACTGCTCGCATTGCCCCTGGACTCGCTTGCTAACTGCCGGGTCTCTACTTCTCCCTGCTGGGAATCTTTTATCTGGCTCACCTTGGCCTTGGATCTGACATCGGGGTTCCATGTTTTCTCTGATTCATTTTGGCTGCCATTATCTAGACAGCAGAAGCTAACATTATCTGAGAGACTTCTGTTGTGGTTTTAACTGTAGTCCTAGTTACACCTCAACAGCCATGTTGGGACTAGGCGTCCCATTGCAATACTGCTCGGATCCACTGCCGGATAGCTCCACGTCTCCTTCTCTCTGATTCTGGATCTTTTATACTGGTATCACATTGCTGCCATGCTTGTGTGGTGAAAGATTGCATGTCTTTAGGAGAGTCTCGTAATGCGTAGGTGATTTCGTGTGCTCCACTCAAGAAGTATCTGGTTAAACGCTTGCATTGCGAGCTCGAGGACATATCAAGAACAATTCCCTCTCGGTGACTTGCATTATCGGTAATCATTGTAAGTGTACTTGCTCAAATGGTTTGTCAAGGTTATTTGCCTTTGAGGATGCACTTTTATTTCCTTTTCATCGATATGCATGGTTGTTCATACCTCTCATGTGGTCATTCTCCTACGTGAGGATCGGTAATATAGGTATGATGTCTCTTCACTTTGGAATCGTATGGGGCACACTTTGTGTCTGCATTGCCCTATTAGCTACCCTCTGTTTGTGCCTGCTCATGTCTCTATCCTAGGCAGGTACCATTTTTGCTTAGTCTCACTACATGAGTTCTCTCCTTCGCGGGTGGACTCAGGCTCTGGCTCCTAATAGAAATATATCACCATGTGGTATGGTCAGCTCAGTTCTGATATTAGGGGTCTCCCGAACATATCAACCTGTTTCGCGATCTTAAGGCATTCTCCATGTAGTTGTTCTGTGAAGGGTCTTTTTCAGATGGTCCGGTAACTACATCCCCGCCGCCCCCCCCTATCAGCATGATTTTATGAGGACAGCCATGAAGGTCGAGTGATTCCCTGTGCATTTCAGGCATCTTGGGACTTTCTTTGACTGAGTGCGACATGGGATTGGCGACTCCTCTAGGAGCAGGATTCTCTAGGTTTGTTTGATATTGATGCGCGAGTTCCCTTGCTGAGTCCTGGATGATGACATCGGTGGAGTGCGAGCTGGACAACTGGAGCCAGCGAGGGCTGGTGGTCAGGACTGCGTGAGCCGGAGCCGTGGACCTCCCATCTAGTTCTTCAGGTTTTCACTGTTCCTGCACTTTTTGCTGGGTGACAAACGCGGTGTCCTAAAGCTGTCTGGCCGTTGCTCTCGGTGAACATGGACCTTCAAATCTGGTCATGTGGGGACAGAAAGCAGTGAAGGCGATTCAATTGATGTTTATCAGAGAGATCACTCTGAAAGTAGAAGGCAAGATGGGAATTCTGCTATTTTGGGAGTTTTAGACAGTGGTAACCTCAAGCATAGGGTAATTCTGGATACCTTCAAATACGGTGTTTGGAGAGCTATAGTAATTGGTTGTAAAGTGAGGTTAATATAACTCGCAGAAAGACGTGCTGGTATTCCCTTCGGGTAGTCCAGTGGGGATAAGTTGGCACACTTTCAGGGGTCTAATAGGGGATTATCTTGATTGGTCAGACTAGATATGTTTGGTATGATGTCTCAAAACTCAGGTTAGGTAGATTCTTGGATTTTATATACCCTGTTTTTTCGCATACTAGTAGGCTTTGAGTTGGTGGGTCCTCGAGAGAATAGAGCGAAGCATAACAAAGCGCTTATATGGTATCGATAAGGGTGAGTAGATAGTTACACTCATGGAGAGGGTGATGTGCACTGTATGTTCAGAATAACCAATGTGGTAACCTGCTCTTTAGGTGTGCGTTTCTATATACGAATTAGGCGACTCACGTTATGAACCTTCGAATATATGTGTTCCTCTTTGTAATGTTGCATAACACAGAAAAAGAATCGGTGATGCTTCTGTACCGCTCTTCTGGTCTCCACATTCAGTGGGCGCGACAGTGCTTGAGAGCTATTAAACTCAGGCCTATAGAATTTTGGCTTCTAGTTCCATGCATATACTCGACTGAAGGGAACAGGGATATCTTGACACGCAAAGCGTTGATATTACTGAGAACAGAGTCCGGCTGGATTCAGTAGTTTAAGGAGATGTATATCCTTTGTCTATCCCGTAAAGTGTCAACAAACTTCACTTGATAGCCAGCATGGTCTCCCGGAGACGGAAAAGGAGTGTGGGCGTGCCCCATCTCAGTGATATGACACTCCCAAGATGTGTCAGGTGATATCCCGGCTTTCCTCTCTTTGTTCCCAAGGTAATGCGTCGGCGTTGAGTGCAGGTACCCGGATCCAACATGAGAACAAGGGACGGGCCTTACAATTGGACGGGGTGGCGCCCACTTTAACCCATCCTTTTCTCCAGTCAAAATCCGTCGGCCCACGTTGGGCGCAAATTTGTGAGGTGGAAGCAGATAAAAAAAACCACCAAAAAGATTTGTTTGATCAAGGAAAACAGTTTATTCACTGTGTCTGCAGAGACGGTTCCTCAGGCATTGAAGAACAGAGCAAAATTCAGGCAGGCATTTTTATACCCTACACTGGGTCCGCCCTTGGTACGATGGGCTTGCTCACATTTTCTGTTTTTCAATATTGAACACATATATTCGAAGGTTCATACTAGCGTCCTAATCTAGCAAAAGCAGTTACATGGTTTCTGACATCGCAGCACTTTATACCTCCCATTGTTCTTAGCCTTATCTTGTTTTTTCTCTTGTGCACAAACTGGAACCTTTCTTAATTTAGCAGAGCTACTGAGTTTGAGACACACTTCCTTATTCAATTCAATGGGCCCATCCACATGACTTGGTTCTGCTACAGAAGTGAGGAAAGATGAGGGGGGAGAAAAGGATCCATTGAACTTGTTCTGTTAAGTAGAATAATGCATTAACATCAATATCACAATTTTTTTCTTTTTGCTTTTCCATAATAAGTGTGAACAGTCCATTTTTGATCATAGTAATCTACCAAAACACAACGTCAAGAATTGCATTCTTTTCACTTCAAGCACAACTTCAGAAGTGGTTTCCTGTGGAACAAAAGAACTTTTTTTTTAAATCAAAGTCTCAGTTTTGCCATTAGCCAATTCCCTCAATTTCTGCACTCATTTTTCATGGTAGGAAATAGAAGTGTTTCTTCATTTTTGTACAATAATACATGTTCTCATATAATAAAGCAGGTATTATTTTTTTTTGAGCCCCGAAACAATAGCTGGTTGTCCTTTCGGGGTTCTTAATTTCCCCCCCCTTTGCATCTTTAGGCACAACAGATGTTGACCTCGGTGTTGGTGGGGCACTTTGTATCGGGGTCAATGCAGGCAGCACCATATCCGGGTGTGCAACAAGAGTATTTCCTAATGGCAAGCCCCCCTACCATTCCCCCCCATTTCACATGTTTTGATATAGGCCTTAATTTGGGGGAAGGGGCTTAATTTCATTTCATTTCATGCCTATAAACATGCTGTGACTTTCTATTGGGGGAGGCCATATTGGAGAAACAGGGTAGTGTTGCTGTTGTCAACATATATAATAACAAAGTTCCATTTTTTTTCTCCAGTTCGCTTTACATTAGACCCCAAAAGAAAAGTTCTGCTTTCATTTTTATCTCCATTTTCTAACAAAATGGTTATTAAGATCAACATTAACTTTATTTTTATTATATCCAAATCTTAATTCATGGCCCTCTAATTCGAGTAGTTTCTTGTTCTGGAGACTCATCCATTCTTTTGCCCAGGTCAAGCAACATGCATAAAAATACAATTTCATATCTGGTAGGCCCAACCCCCCCCGCCTCTTTCCTTGGCATCTTGCAATAGCTTATATCTAATTCTTGGTTTTTTCCCCTTGCCATACGATATTCTTCTGCCATTGTTGAAATGGGTTGACAGTTGTTAGTACTGGTAACATCTGAAATTTTAAAAAGCATCTTTGGTAAAATATTCATCTTGATTACCGACATTCTTCCCAGTAATGATAAATGCAGTTTCTCCCATCTTTGTAAATTCTGTTTAATACCCCTCCAAAGAGGTACATGAAAATTATTTTCAAACAGTTTTATATTTGTGTTTGTCAACATAACACCTAAATATTTCACCTTTTTCTTGATTCTGAAACCTGACTTTTTATAAAGTCTCCCATTACTACTGTAGTATTCTTTCTACGTACATTTTTAACTGGTTGGCAAAGAGTTTCTCTATTTCTTCTGACTGGTTGGGTGGCCTGTAATATACACCTATGGCAATGTAACTCTTTTCTCCCTTTTACATTGATCCATATATATTCTGGTACAGTTTTATCTTTGATCATGTGCATTTTCTGTAGATATATATATATATATATATATATATAGTGCAACTCCNGTGCATTTTCTGTATATATATATATATATATATATATATATAGTGCAACTCCACCTTTTTTTGTTGATCTGTTTCTTTTGAACAATTGTATCTATCCATCAGTACATTCCAGTCATGGGTTTTGTCCCATTAGGTTTCTGTAATGGCAACTTTGTCATCGTTTACCTCAGGTACTATTGCTTCAAGTTGACCCTGTTTGTTCCCCAAGCTTTGAGCATTTTTATATAGGCATTTAAGACTTTTATGATTGTCCACCAGTTTGTTTCCTGCATCTCCTACTTGTTTGAGTTTTTCTTTTTTTCTACTTCATTGTTTGATTGGATTTTTTGGTTTTTTGGGATTTATGATTTAGTATTGTGTTCTTGAGATTCTAAAGATTGGGCCCTCCCCCACCCCTCAATTTTAGTTTAATTGAGTTGGGTTAGTCTTTTTCTGTGTTCATTTTTCCCTGGTTTTAAGGTTCAGCCCACCCTTGCCAAGAATCTTTCATGTAGGTAATGAAGTCCATGTTCCAGGAAACCAGTTTTCTTGGAAACACCAACCCTTTAGCCAGTGGTTTATTTTTAGAATTCTTTTTCCCTCAATGAGTATTGACATTTCATTGGGAGTATTGATGACACTACTTGTGCTCCTAGCTCCTTAACTTTATTGCCTGTAAACTCTCAATATTGTACTCAGGTTCTTTGTTACATCATCTGTCCCTATGTGAAGGAGGAGAAAAGGGTAGTAACCTGTGGGTTTAATTATTTTGGTTAGGTTCTCAGCCACATTCTTGATTTTTGCTCCAGGGAGACAACATACCTCCTTAGATTGTATGTCTGGTTTGCAAATGGCTGGTTCTGTTCCTCTGAGAATAGAATATCTCATCACCAACACTCACTTTTTTTTGAGGATGCGATCTGAGGTGCTTATCTATTTATCTCAGGTGTGTTTGATGACATTTTAAGGGATATTTGATGATGTCTCTTTTCTAGTTGTCTTGCAGGTATTCTTTGACAGGTCTATGTATTTTCATCTAGGAGGAGAAATCATTTGCTCAGTTTTAGTGGGGCTGCTTCTGGCTGGGATAGATTGGGTAGTAGTGGTTTGTTCAATGTATGTGGCTTCTTTCTTTGGTTATTGGGTTTCCTTCTGTGTGTGATATGCCTCCATTTGTTTTCCTCCAAGGATTTATACAGAGTCAAATCCTCTGGGAGTTAGCTGTTCATTATCTAGTTTGATTGGATTATAGATTTCTTGGTTAGTTTGGAGTTTGGCTAGAGTTGCCTCTAGATCTATGATGGCAAACCTATGGCACGTGTGCCTCAGGTTGCACGCAGAGCCATTTGTGCTGGCACGCGAGCTTCAGGCAAACTCACCTCACTGCATACGTGTGCACCTCACAGCTGATTTTCGGCTGGTTTGAGGCCTTTTTCGGCCTCCCAAAGGCTTGAGGAAGGCTTCTGTAGGCTTCTACATGATTTGTAGGCCGAAATCTAGTCCCGTTTTGTCACTTCCGGTATTTTTGGAAAAAACAGATGAAATGGGGCTAGATTTCAGCCTACAAAGCTTGTAGAAGTCTGCAGAAGCCTTCTTCAAGCCTTTGGGAGGCCGGAAAAGGTCTCAAACCAGCCGAAAATCAGCTGAAGCACAGTGCAGGTAAGGGGGTGGTGTGGGTGGGTGGGATTGCACGTGAATGCATAGGGGATGTGGAGGGACACACATTACCTTCTGGGTGCTGGCATGTGAGTGCGAGTGTGTAAGCGCGCACACAATTTTTGGAATAGGAGCCCAAAAAGGTTAGCCACCACTGCTCTAGATCCTTTGTTTTTTGTTCTACTGATTCATATAGTTTACATTTAATACATATATAATTTGGGTATTCTTAGGGCAAAGCACATACATGGAACATATATTGCATACAATGGTATCAATCACCTGTTCCATGAGCTTGTTTCCTTTTGCTGGTTCTTTTAAGGATAAAAAATGTGAAAGTAGGATTATATAAGTTTAAAAAAAGAGAAAAAATAGTTTGAAATGAAATATGTTTCATTTTGGTAGTTCATTTACGTATGTGAAAAATTTTGCCACATTTTTTGAAAAATTTAAATTAAAAATTTAAAAATGTAATAATTTTTATGTAATTTTAAAGTTTACAAAATTTAAAAAAATTATGGTTTAAAATTTACATTTGAAAATCTCCCTTTTTTGATTGATGGATGTGCTTTGCTCTTAATCTTGTTTCTACCTTCTCAGTTCTAGGTAATTATGCCTATTTTTTAAATCCTTTTTTGTGCTTGTTTTTCTACCTTGTTATTTAACTTGCTTACTATTATATTAGTTTTATTCATCTTTTTCTTCCCTATATTTTTAAAAGTTTTTGAGCTCCAATTCCTCCCTAACTTATTAAGATTTGCCTTAATTATTTGATTGATCTTTATTTATCTTGTTCTTCCTTTATTTCTAATGTCCTGATTATTTGCCTATTTATTTATCTTTTTTCCTGTATTTATTTTTATTCTCTACTGGTGTCTTTCGTCCCTGCCAATTGGGACTCAATTTGTTGCCTTCATTTCCATGTTCCGGCCTGTTGTCTTTTTTTCTATTTTGTTTTTTGGTGCTCTGATCTTTTCAGCTTTGTCTCTTCTCTGGTTAACATTCTTGGCCTGTCATTCATTTATCTGGTTGGCTCAGATCTAGTGTCTGATCTGCTCCACTCAGCTCACCACTTAGCTTTAGAGAACAGAGCTCTCCAACTTGATGTGCCTTGCTGCTGTGCTGCCTGTCTCTTCTGTTGCAATTCTCCCCTCCACTGATTTTGCCATGGGCCCCATGGGACTGCTGCCACTGTGCAATGCCCGCCCGTCCGCCCACTAGGATGCCTCAGCCCAACAAATCAGTTTGCAGTCTGCTCAATGGCTACTTTTTAAAAGTTGTGTTCCTGTCAGTTTTTCATTATTATTACATGATAGTTCTTATAGATGTTTCAGTGAAACATTTTGGTGATTGGTTTATGTCATTGTTTATAATAAGTTTTGTGGTCTTGCACAAACTAAGTATATCTATTTTTTCTTCTGCTTGTTTGTACAATTTAAATGATTTGATGATTTTAGCTTTAATTGCATGTTTAAATAGCTTTCTGTTAGAGCAGCCAAAACAAAGCTTTCAGTTTCTTTCTTTTTAATGTTACAGTTTATTGTTATTATTATTATTATTTGAATTACTTTTTACAAATCTTAGTTTGTAAATAGTAATTTACATACTTTACATAATAGATTTTCCACTGAGTCCTTGTCAGACCTGCTGCAACTTAAACCTCTAAAGAGCCGCGGTGGCGCAGTGATTAGAATGCAGTACTGCAAGCTACTTCTGCTGATCACTGGCTGCCAGCAGTTTGGCAGTTCAGGTTTCACCAGGCTCAAGGTTGATTCAGCCTTCCATCCTAATGAGGGAAACAAAATGAGGACCTAAATTGTTTGTACCAATATGCTGACTCTGTAAACTGCTTAGAGAGGGCTGTAAAAGCACTGTGAAGTGGTACATAAATCTAAGTGTTATTGCTATTGCTAAATAGAAATGATCCTTCACTCTATTTGTTGAGAAAGGTATAGTTTTATTAAAAATCAAGTGCACTGCAGTAGTGCAGAGCCAGAATTGCGTGCAAAATATCTTAGTTCAACTTTTTCTCCCTTAGCTGTCTCCCATCATTAGCCCCCTTCCCTTGACCAATCAGGTTTTCAAGCAAGATGTTTTCAGAATGGACATTTGTGTAGGTTGATATGCAGCTGTGTTGTCCCAGCCAGCTGACCTTGAAACATGTCCCATGGAGATACAGCAAGCAATGTTTTTTTGTTGGGGAGAGATAAAGTAATTATTCTCACTTTCCACAAGCAGCAGTTACTTTCACTTTACCCCAAGTATCTCCCCCTTTTATTCCCTCTCCCCATAGTTCATTGCAGACTGTCACCGCATGGTGTCAAAGCACAAGTGAGTGTGAGGTGGCAGCTGACAGTCTTCTTACATGCTTCCAAGATAGAACTGGGTTTTTTATGAAGGTCCATAAGAACACATAACATTGAAAATTTTGCTGAAGATACATGCCAGTGTACTTCAAAAGTTATTCAGATTATCTAGAACCTTTAAAAGCCATTTTTGAAGCAATAATCAGGCCAAAATACACAGAGATATGAAATAGATTTTAGCTCTAGTGGCATGGCAAGCTTCATTTCATATATACCAATGATTGCATCTCAAATGACCCATCTGTTCAAATACTGAAGTTTGTTGATGACACAACAGTGATTGGTCTCATTCGAGACAACGATGAATCTGCATACAGACAGGATGTTATACAACTTGGTCATGGTGTAGACCAAGAATCAGTCTGGAACTGCACACTCGAAACCGTAGAAATGGTGGTAGACTTTTAGAAGAAACCCTCTCATACTACCACCTTTACAATACTAGACAATAACAACAGTATCAAACAGTAGAGACTTTTCAAAATTTTCTAGTTCCTACTATATCAATGACCTAAAATGGACCCTAACATCAAAAACATCATCTCAAAAAAGCACAACAAAGAATGTTCTTTCCTGCGCCAACTCAGAAAGCTCAAATTGCCCAAGGAGCTGCTGATCCAGTTCTACGGATGAATTTTATTGAGTTTGTCATCTGCACTTCTATAAACTGTCTGGTTTGGTTCTGCAACCCAACAGGATAGACCAACAGACTCCAGAGAGGAATTAGGATTGCAGAAAAAAAATTACTACCAACCTGCCTTCCATGGAGGACTTGCATATTGCACGAGTCCAAAAGAGGGCTGTGAAAATTATCTACACATCCCTCACAAACCTGGACATGAACTGTTTTCAACTCCTCCCTCAAAATGACACTACAGAGCAATTGTGCACCAAGAACAACTAGACACAAGGAGAGTTTGGCCATCACTCTGTCTGCTAAACAAATAATTCCCTCAACACTGTTGAACTATTTACAAAGTTTGTGCACTACACTATTATTGTTAATCTTTCACCAATCCCTCCCACTTGTGATTGTAGGACTGTAATTATGACACTTGTATCCTTACGATCTATATTGACTGTTTCCTATGTATGATTTGAATTGTTGATCATACCCTATGACTTATCATTAAGTGTTGTACGTTATGATTCTTGATTTTTTAACCAAATGTATCTTTTCTTTATGTATACTGAGAGTGTTTACTACCAGGACAAATTCCTTGTGTGTCCATCACACTTGGCCAATAAAAGCTATTCTATTCTATTATTCTATTCTATTCTATTCTATTCTCAAACAAAAAAGTAGATTATTAAAGCATTCTTGTTTTTGTGTATTATCAGTGTAACCAGGATTGAGATGACTAAAAATGTAATATAATTTCTAGTCTGCAGTCCTCACATTCAGATGACAGTGCTGCAAACTCCTAAGTCCAGGAACACTTGGGGAAGTATGGCTTGTTTGAACCAATGCTGTTTTTAATTATTTGATCTGGTTGGTAAAAGCCACAAACTCAATAGTCAAAGCTGATACCTGTCATGCCCTGGTGGAGACCTGACTTCTGAAGGAGAGGATCAGGAAAAAATTATGGTCCTACTCGGGAGAAGAGGGCCATGATCCTCTTCAATGGGCTGGCAGGTGTAAGATCTGCATAAGAGTTTTGGACCTGAGTGCTAACAAATTCTGGAGACAAATTAGTGTTTTATTCCTAGATGAGGTTTATCTTGGTTGGCATTCTTCCAATGGACTGTACCTGGTTATCTTTCCTGATGTTTGTAATTATTTTACCTGGTCTGTTGTGGAACTTTATATCAGTGCCATTTGTTTTGGTTTGGTTTTTTGCTTCATTATCTGCTCTTTGAATTTGAACTGTGTTTCTTTCCTTTGAAATGTTATTTTGAAAATAGTTTACTCCTCCACAGTGAACAATTAAACAGTGAAGCCAAGCTGAAGGCATTAAAGGACCTTTATTTATGTTTTGGTTTTTGTTCTATTTTTGATACACTCTGGGTCATCACAATACCTATCAGGTATTCTTTTTGTATGTAGCAATGTTTTTGTATTAGCCAACTGACAATATTTCTCACTACTAGTGTTACTTTCAGTAAATACAATTTATTGTTATCAGTCTCATAACAGTGGCATGCTAAAAGAGTGTACATTTAACTCAAAAATCATGACACATATCATTTGAATAAACGTGTTTTCCTAGTTACCTGCCTCATCAAAAAGACTATATAAAATGTAAGAGTAGAAATTGGAGTCAATGTGGTTCACACTGATAATATGATTTTTATAACATAACACTCAAACAGATTGTAATTCCAAACAGTTATGCAGCAAAGCTACAGAAGATCCAAATCTGAGACCGAGAGAGTTGGAATCACCCTCTTTTCGATTATGAGGTATACTGTATAATGTTAGCACTGAATGTTTTCATTGATCTATATGTAGTTATAATAGCATACAATTTTAGATAATGAGTTGACTCAGATTATATCCACACACTAAAATATGGAATGCATATATTAATAGACTGTGAGCATGATATTCTGAAATTGGACTAGATGACTTTAAACATTTTCTTCTTCCTTACCAAATCAATATAACTTTAATGTTTGGCATGTACTAGTTAAATAGATTGTTTTTCAAGACTACTGTATTAATGTGCAAGAAAGCATCTTCTGTAACTGATTAATACGCCTTTCTGTTTCCTAAAGGGGAACACTCACCTCTATAGATCTTTCTCCTGTGGGTCTTCATTTTCTACTCTGATATAATCTAGTGCTGCACTGTGTGGTGCTGATGATGTTTTTGTCAATGTGAGGAATGCAGTGCAGTTGTTGCAGAAATCATCTAAGGAACGGAGACCTTAATATGTACCATCTGTTTTTCAAAAAAGTTCAATATGGTAATGTATTTGCAGTACCAAAAGCAACATCTCTATGACATGAAGTGAACACATGTTGTCTTTGGGCCTTCAGGCTGACACTGAAAAAAAGAGAAAAGATAGTACTTGAAGGCAAATATTGTCCCTCTAGAAAGACTGCCAGAACCAATATGGTTCAGTCTATTGACATGTCTCTAGTGACCAACATTATAGAAAGACTTCCACATTTATGGGATGTTCATTTCTATGTGCCATTTTTCTGGGAGAATTTTTATTTAATCATTGGAGTGCAGTCTGCCCAAATCTTTCAGTTCAACATATGTTGTCAGCTAAAGAACCATTGCCCATTATTCTGTAACTATCCAGTTTATAGAGGAATAAATCAACAGAGTTGAAAGCAAGTTCTTGTATAAGCACATTAAAACAAATTACAACTGCTTAACATATTTAATGCAGTATTCAAATTAAGATGACACACTAACCTTAGTGCATAAAGTCATAATTATACCTAGCTGCAAATAAGACTTGAGAACTACATTTTTAAATGTAGGATGCCCTGGAAAGACAGAAGAATTTTTTATGTACACAGAAACTTAGACATTTCCTTTTCTGATACATGGATTTAAAAATAATGATACAGTAATGCAGCTTTTAGAGCATGCAGAAACAAAGAGAATGGAATTATGGTGGATGTAGGGAGAAATCTCTTCAAAACAAACAAGGAGGAAAGTACCATTTTAAAAACATGTTTGATTTCTTATTCAGTTTTCAGTTATACTGGTCAAAGGTAATTGTGGCAATCACTGAGCCACTAACGGCTGAGCACCAACCACTGGAATAGTTGTGTATTACAGGGAAAACAATCTTACACTAACATGTGTTGCCATTTTAACAGTACATGATCAGAATAGGTCAAAGTATCCAGCAAGGGTTTACCTTAGAAGGTAGAAAATATATCAATGAGAAAAAAAATGCAAAACAAAACATTGTAGTAGAAGTAACATAATAATAGTGACATTCTAATGAGAACATTCCAAGATGCTCTGTTAAAGTGAGACACGAAGGACTGAGCTTTCAGTGATATACACATGAAGAGAGAGTCATTACTTTGTGGCATTGAATATATTTTCCCAGCCATGTTGCCTGGGCTTAGGGTGCCCCACTCTCTCTGGCAAGTCCTTTCTCAAAAAGAAGTTTGTAAGGAATTGTTTTAAGAGGGGCATGATTCTTTCTGGGCTACATATAACCAAAGCAACAAAGAAGGAGGACAGCCACTCAGACCACTTTATTTTAAATTTAATAAAGTTTGATATGCCAATTTCCCCTACACAATTACTCAGGGCAGCTATAAGGATGAATACTTACAAAAAGGCACAAACTGTCTCCATGAAACAAGTTGAAGCAGCATTTCAGAAGGAGAAAAACTCTAAGGAAGGATAAGATGTACAAATGAAATAACCCACAGATGCAGAATGACTGCTGTAGAATCTAATGGTTTATCTTCTGATGCACAGAGTTGGAAAACAGAAGTTAGAGCTCCATGTGAGGGCAGTATATCCCTAAGAAGCTTTTGCATAGTTAGAAATAGTGTCATGTCACTAGTTAGAAAAAGAATTATCCAAGACTTCACTTCTATGGATCATTCTCAAGAAACCATTTATTCTATAGTCACCCTGAATTTTATGGAGTGGGCAACCTTAACAACTGTAATAAATTGAATTAACACAATTAAATGGCTATAAATTGTTTCAGTGGTGTAAACTGTAGGATGCATTATATAAATATGTTAAATAAATATCTAAAACCGAACCTCCAATCACCAGAAATGTTCTATCTCATTAGAATGGAGATATTTCTGCCATATATGTTTTATGCTAGGTCAAATAAATTTGTTCACTTTTCAAGCATAATTTCATGGAAGAGGGTTCTCCAGTGTTTCAGATATTCATATTAACAACTCCTTAATTATGTTTCAAAAATCAGGATTGTCAGTATTTGAATTTGGAAACTTAGATTTAAAATGTTTGACACATTTAGCCCTGATAAGTTAGAGACAAGGAGCTTCACTTTTTTCTAGTTGGATTTTCTAGTTGGACTACATTTGTTGCACAAGTATAGAAGAGGTGGTATTTTGCCATTACAACTGTTATCACATATCCATAGCACTAAAAATCTTGCTAAACTTTCCTTGATAAAGCTGATCAAGCAATATCAGCCAGAAAAACAAAAACAAAATCTATCAGTTTGTCAGCTTCTCAAGTCCCAGCTGTGTCTGTGGATCTAGATCAGAAGTGATTTGTATGCAGCATTCTCATTTTACAAAATGTAAATAACATAATAACATAAGGAAGAATAAGTTTCAAATTAAAAACATTGGCTAAAATCTTGCATATAAGAACCAAAAAGTTTTTTTTAATCCTAAGAAACATTTGGCACAATTTTTTTTGTCTTAATCAACCAACCAATTAAGAACTTGTTTCAGGAGGGTGAACACAGAATCAATGTACCATACATTTAAGTCTGTAGATTTTACAATTCACTCTTCTAGTTATTTATATCTACTGAGATCTCTCAAAGCAACCTGATATAATGATGCTGGCTGGGGGTTCCCCCCTCCGCGACACACAAATAAACTAACTGTATATTATATGTACTCTTACACACATAGTATATGTACACAGTGTGTCTGTCTGTCTGAGTGTAAAGGCTTCCCCTGTGCAGTTGGGGAAATGCTTTAAAACTGCTAGGTTGGCAGGAGCTGGGGCAATAACGACCACACACACACACACACACATGTAGGTCTAGGTATGTTCAGGTTATATATGTAGGTCTAGGTGTGTTCGGCAGACTGCTTGTACTGGCACAAAGCCGAAAGCACCAGCCTGAGGATGGCGAGTGGGACCTCGCTGAAACATCACCAAGATATTATTAATCTTACATGGGAAAAGACCTGAACACACCTAGACCTACATACCTGTACCCGTGGAAATCTGAAGCCTGATGATGGCAGATGAGATTCTGCCGAAACGTTGCTACAACTTTAAAAGCACAACTACAATGACGTGGGATAATACCCGAAGGAAGCTGAATATCTTACATGTAAGTACCTGTGAAAACTTAAGGACTGCACTTAAAAGATGGGGTAGGGGTGTGTTGTTGACTGTTAATGCATCTTCTGCACAACACAGAACTTTTGTGTGTATTTTGTGGGGATTAATTCAAGTTTATTACTTTTGGAAAAACACTCTATGTTTAACAGGAAGTTCGTAAAAACTTAAGTATTTCAGAAAGCACCAGTCACACGTTATGTGGGCAGATCTTAGCTGTTCTAGACTTTCCTCAGAATCATATCAAAATATGCCATAGTGTACTTTTCAATTGTCTCCTAGGCCTAACTCTAGCATTAACTACATTGTCAGTAAAGTTTCCTAGATTATATTCACATCAAAAGTCACTGTTGAGATAGAAAGAGAAAGAAAACTGGCATTGTTAACGATAACTTTAGCCAGTGGTGGGATTTAGCTGGTTTGCACTACTTCAGCTGGTTTACACTACCTGAACCAGTAGCTAATTGCTTGTACAATTCGGAGAACAGGCTGAAAATAAAGTGCAAGAGCTTTTTTTTCTTCTCTTTCCCTTCAGTTAATAGCTCCAGGCAGACAGCCAAGAACCATTTAACAGGCTACTTAGTTGCATCTGGAATGCAGCTGACACACTCCTTGAATAAAGTCAATAAACAACAGAAACTGATAGGATTAGAGCAGGGAAACATCCAGAAAACCCATCAATCATCCATCTAGGGATGGGAGTAATCTCTTCTTCCCTTTAAGAAGAAGGACAAGATTACAAACATTTTCATTATAAAGGTATTAAGTAACACTTATATAATCAGCTGATACTCCTTGGAGTTCCCCAAGACCTTTTATAGCTGCTGCAGTGTTGGTTTTTTCTTGTTTCTTCCTGGAGGAAAAAGATCCAGGAGGAGACAGTGATGCAGCTTGATCATACAGGCAGTGAATTTAATGCATGTATGGTCCAGCTGGCAGTATTGCTTCTGCTGTGAAGCACCCAATTTTGAACTAAGAGATAGAGTTGGAAGGGTTGATGACTTTTGGCAGCATGCCCAGGGTTTCAATTAGCCTTAGCAGCTCTTCTTAATGGCCTGTCACATTGGCTGACGGATGCCAAACGTTTGTAAAAAGGACACAGCAGATGAGAAAATGTTCCATCCATTGTTATCCGCTCTCAAAAGTGCCCCGAATT
>BHFT01034819.1:0-35261 GCA_004320025.1 Laticauda laticaudata | reverse complement strand
ACACACACACACACACACACACACACACACACACACACACACACACACACACACACACATATACCCATTGCTGAACTCCGGATAATTGACTGGTCAAGTTCCTTTGATTACTTTGTAACTAATCTCTATAAAATTAAAGAATAAAATTAAAAATTATTTAACATTTCTGCTATTAAAGCTGTAACTTGGCAGACAATCTGAATAAACCTTGCACTAATTAGGCTAAACTATGTATTATTTACTAGCAATGGCTTGAGGAAAAATGATGCCTCTCTGCTGAGGAAAAAAAGCCCCACTTATTCCAAAATAGTTTTCATGAATTTATAATAATAAACTGATCCGTGCTTATTGCCTAGCCAAAAAGTTGGGTTTTGAACCAAACAATTCTCTGAATTTTCCTTATTTTCAGCATACAAATCATTTGTCTTGTTCCTCAGAAAAATAATAACTAAATTAGCCAGGAAAAGATTGTGCAGACATAAAAAACTGGTCTATGAAAGTTTAACTGCACAGGAACAATTAGAGACACTGAATGTTTTTAAACAGAAGGGTGGAGGGAAGCAAAAGTCATGAAGCTATTGACCTGATTTTGAAACCACTGCATGGTGTCATTTTGATCAAAGCTAAATTAGCCAACCAAGAAAGTCATACCAAAAAAAGAGAACAAGGATTAATTTGAAGTAAGCAACCCATAGCTCTTCTCCCAACCAGCTCATTAGACCAGTGGCTCCCAACCTTTTGGGCACCAGGGACCAGTTCTGTGGAGAGATATTTTTCCATGAACCAGAGGAGGCATGGTTTCGCATGCAGCCTGCATTTCTCGGAAGGGGCTTCATTTGTTTGTGTGGCCCAGCTTCTGGCAGGCCACGGACTGGTGCTGATACATGGAATAGGGGTTTGAGAACCCTTGCATCAGACAACTAATGATTTTTTAAGAGGTTGGAGGTGGAATGGGGTTGCTTTTAAAAGATTCTAGAAGATATGAGTGTACAAGGTATTTTTGAAAAAAAGAAAAGAAAATGAAAAGAGACCCATGCAAATTCAAAATAAACGATTATAAAGCTTTGGTAAGAAGACCACTGGAGTTCATTGAATAAAATATTTAAGTTTACTGTTAAGTACCAGGTTTGTTTCAATTAGTTCCATTTCAGCATTCCACAATGATAAATTATTTGACCTCTTCCTATTTCCTCACATCTATGACTTTGACTTGCCAGGACTTCTTAATAGATTCATGAGTTCTTATTAAGGAAAGCCTCTGTTTAGTTTTCATCTAAAGTAAGCATGTATACAACTAAAGGGAGCCAAATTGTGATTTGGTTTTTGCTTAGTGTGTTAAGTGAAACCAGCTGGTGGGCTCTGTAAACCAAGACCTATGGGTGAATGTATTGAATAAACTTAGTTTAACATTGATTGAATGACTGTTCAGTTACAAAACTTTTAAAAAATATTCTAGTATTTACAACATAAAACATAAAACACAAATCTACAGTTAAACAACAGGCAACGTGGTGATTGTTCACTCACCAAAGTCCTCCAGTAAAGTTTTGTCTTGAATAGTTTCTGGAAGATTAACAGTGAGGGCATCAGCATAATCTTCAGAAAGGGGCAGAGGTGGTATTCAGCAGGTTCTGACCAGTTCTGGACAACTGGTAATGGAAATTTTGAGTAGTTCAGAGAACCGGCAAATATCACCTCTGACTGGAGATTTTACAGTGTCCTTCCCCTACCACACTCACCAAGCCACACCCACAGAATCAGTAGTAAAAAAAATTGAATATCACCACTGGAAAGGGGCTGTTTCAATATGGGGTTGGCATCCAAAAAACCCTATTTGAGAATTCCCCCTCCTTCACAAGCCAGAGTTGTTAAGTGAGTCACAACAGTAGTTTTAAGTTAATGACACAGTTGTTAAGTGAATATGGCTTCCCCATTGACTTTGCTTGTCAGAAGGTCACAAAACCTTGGGATACTGTAATCTTCATAAATATGAGTTAGGTGCCAAGCATCTGAATTATGTCCACATGACCAGACCATGAGGATGCTGCAACAGTCTCAAGGCTGAAAAATGGTCATAAATCACTTTTTTCACATCCATTGTTGGGTCACTAAACAAACTGTTGTAATTTTGTCTGCTTGTAGACAAATAAACAGCATGTTATATAGGAAACCTTCAGACTGCCATGCGCATTTCCAGTTTACACCCAACCCTCACTACCAAATCTATTATTTATAGCCAGGCTGTAAATTACATTCTGACCAACTTGGCAGATATTCATCTGATGGAATTAAACCAGGCATTCATGAAATTGAACTACCCACCCAAATAGGCAAATCAATAGAACTAGATCAATTCCCTGGGAAGGCTTATTAAAAGATAAACCATACGAAGAGAACAATATAACACAATAAACTTCAGCCTCTAATATCCATAGTTAATTTTTCTATTGTGAAATATATAGAATAAATAAAAATGGAGGTTTTCTATTCATGAAGATTACTTTTTTTTTTCAGTGTAACTGAATACACCAAAAATCTAAATTCATATTTTTACTTTTTTTATTACTAAGTTTTATTATCCTAACCATGGTTTCAAACTGGACTGTGTTCTGAGAAGTAATCCAAATAGGTTTCTAGTGTAACATATAGACTTAATTTTGCAGAGAAATGGGTCATTCTTTTTTAAAAAAGAATAAAATAAAATAATGTCATTCTGTAAGAAGGTGACCATGTACTGAAACGAGCATTATATTTTCTGAATATAAAATCTTTTTACTATCCATTTTGGAATTGAGAGAGAGAGAGAAAGAAATTTGAAAAAAGTTCCATATTGCTTTAGGCTATTGCTCACACTTACGTAATTTGAATAAGAAATGAATCATACAGAGGATTCAACTCATTCCACAGAACATCAGTGTTAAAAATGTGCCTTTTTTATATTCTTAAGTTAATTGGCCACTTTGATCATTATAACTATGATCTTTTGCTCCAGACAGACAAATTCATCTCTACTAGAGGGCACAGAATATTGCTTATTTCAGACTAAGACCTGTAGTGAAGCAAAATAATATAAATAAATATGGTTTCTTTTATTAGGCATTTTACCACTAATTACCAAGGCCTCTCAATAGATAATACACACACGTACACACACAAAACAGGAAATAAAACATCCTATACCCTAAAATCAAGTTAAAATAGAAATGGGAGTGGGGGGAAGAAATACTGTTAATTAATCAACTGATAAAACCCTATCTGTAGGGATGTATGTTAAGCTTTTCAGAAACAAACAAAAAAGAAAGCCCCCACCCCAAACGCCTTTTTCTTTAAAGAAAACAAAAAAGAGGATACTTCAATGCAGAATGTCTGGGATACAATGAAGGCATATGGAGGTTTTGATAATTGATGTATACAAGAAAAGAATAATTAGGAAAAACAAGCCTCACAAGACCTTGGAAGCATGAATATTAAAAGGACTTGAAAGAATTTACAGAAAATGCACAGAAAAAAGGATATTAAATTGAAACTGGATGTAATTAAGCATAAAATGGAATTAATAGGGAAAGAAGAACTGGCACAGAAAATCAGAAACTTTAAACAGAATTATTTTGAGATGCAAATAAACCAGGTAGATGGCTAGCATATTAAATTGAGAAAGGAGAAGGAATCAAAGAAAATATTGGAAATTAATAGATTGATCAAGGCAAGTTTATGTGGTAATTAAGGAGAAAAAGAAAAATTATTTCAAGATTTTTATGGGCAATTATATAAACTAAGAGAATATTGATGAGGATAAATTAAACAGTATTTACAGAATGTTAACTTATCAAAGATACCTAAAGAGACTGAAGAAATGTTAGAAAGTAATATAACAATGGAAGGAATTAAATGAAGCATTTAAAGACAAAATAATGGGGAAAGCACCAGGTCCAGATGGGGGCTTTTCCCGGGGGGCCAAAGGGATTCTATAAAAAATTTCAAGAATCATTGAGCATTCTCACTCTTAGAAGTTATCGAATGAAGTTATGTTAAGAAGATGATACCCAAAACATGGACAGAGGCTTATAGTTACACTTATTCCAAAAGAAGAGGCTGACCCGCTGCAAATTAAGAATTATAGACCTATTTCTTTATTGAATGCCAGATTATAAAATCTTTGCTTCTAATACTAGCAGAAAGACTGAAAAAAATATTTAAATAATTTTATTCACTCAGATCAAAATGGATTTCCTGCCAAGAGACAAATTAGAGACAATATGAGAGTAATTTTGGACAACCTTGGAATACTATGAGGCTCATCCTGAGAAGGCAAATGGCTTTGATATTTCTAGATGCTCAAAAAAAGCTTTTGACAATTGAACTGGAGATTTACTGCTGTTACTGTTGGAACAGATGGGTTTTGCAGAAAATTTATTCAAGCAATAGAAGCCATATATAATAAACAGACAGCAAATGTAATGATGGATGGAGAATTTACAGATTTTATTAATAAAGAAAAGGCACAAGACAAGGGTGTCCTCTATCTCCTTTGTTATTCGTATTGACTTTTGAAGTGTTAAATAGAAATATTAGGATGATAAAAGTATAAAAAGGAATGAAAATTAAAAAAGAAAGAATTTAAACTACAAGCTTTTGCTGACGACTTAGCTTTTATTCTGGAAGACCCGTTAGAAAGGCTCCATAAGTTATTGGAAGAAGATAGAGACATACGGTGAGCATGGCTGGCTTGAAGATTAAACAAAGATAAAAACAAAGATTTAACAAAAAATATGTTATTGAACAAAGAGAAGAATTGACAGACTTTTGAAAATTCAAGTTACAAATAAGGTTAAGTATCTGGGGGATATATTTGACGGCAAGATGTAGCACATTAAAAGAAAATAATTATACTAAACTCAAACAACAGATAATTATAGATTTGAAGAAATGGGAAAACTTGCAATTGTCATTAATAGGGAGAATTTCAACAATTAAGATGAATATTTTACCTAGAATTTTTATTTCTCTTTCAAACAATACCAAATTAGACTTGGAAAAGATTATTTTTGAAGATTTAAATAAAATCATGTTAAAGTTTATATTGGCAAGGTAAAAGAGCGAGAATAAAGTTAAAGCTTTTACAAGATGCTAGAATTAAAGGAGGTTTTGGCTTGCCTAATTGGGAATTGTATTATCAAGCTGCAAGTTTGATGTGCGTCAAAGAATGGATAACATTAAGAAAAACATAGATTGTTGACATTAGAAGGCCATGATTTTACTGTTGGGCTGGCATGCTTTTTATATGGTACAAAGGGGAACTAAAAACACAGGGGTATTTTAGAAAGACATTATATACGGGAGTCTTTGTGGTTAAATTGGGAAAGATAAAAAAACAATGTTATTGAAATTCCCAGTTTGGTTATCGACTATTGAAGCATTTTCCTATCCTATGATTTATAAAAAGGAAACAAACAGTTAGATATGGGGAATTGTTTAGATGAAAAGGGTGGACTTAAATCGATCCAAAACTTAGAGGAACAAGGTATAAAGATGAATTGGTTTTCATATTGCGCAAATACATTCAAGATATGATGAAGATTTTAAAATGGAAGGATTCTATGATAAACAGACTGATTTAGATAAGATATTGATGGGTACTGATGACCAAGTGACTAAAAAATTATATGGGTTATTTATTGGGAATTAACTTAAAAAAACAAAAAGAAAGACTATGATGTTTGGGGGAAAAATTTTGGATATGGGATTGACTTAGAGAAATGGCAAAAATTATGGTCTCAAAATTATAAAATGACACAACAAGCAATATAAAGAAATTTGTATAAGATGTTTTACAGGTGGCACTTCCCCCGACAAGAATAGCAAGAATGTTTAAGAATAAATTGAAAAATGTTGGAAATGTCACCAAGTACCTGGCTCATACTATCATATGTGGTGGACTTGTGAGGAGGCTAGAAAATATTGGACTAAAATTCGCATATGGTTGGAAAAAATGACAAAGAAACACATAGACTTGAAACCAGAGACTTTTTTATTGGGAATTCTACCTGCACATATAATAAAGAATATGAATATTGATTGTAAATGTATTAACAGCGGCTAGGATTGTATTGCTAAAAACTGGAAGAATGAGAAAATACCACTACAGGAAGAAATTATTAAGAAATATTAGAATGTGCTGAGATGAGTAGATTGACATTTGAAATTAGAGAGCAAGAAGATAAACAATTTTATGAAATTTGGGATCTTTTTTACCAATGGCTAGATTGATAAGATAAATAATAGAATATATATATTTAGGATATGGATTGACAATATAAATTGTTATGCAATATAATTATTGGACACTATAAAATGAATGCACAAAACTGATGAACGCACCGACACACCGGAGAGAATATATGAGAATAATGTTTTTATGTTATGTTGTTATGTTTGTTTTGTTAAAATTAATTAAAATTCTTTATAAAAAAAAAAAAAAAAAGATGGCTTAAACCTGAGAGTTTAAACAAGATCAGAGCAACTTGATAAATACCTGCCTGAGACACTCATGGGTGATACATCAAAAATATTTTGAAGAAACATGGAAGGACACTTTGACTTCTACTATGGGCAAACAGTTGCAAAAGTTGATGAAGTTGGTGGAAATGGCAAAACTGACCACTTTGATTAAAGAAAAGAACATTAGTATTTTTGTTTCCACATGAAAATTGCTTCTGAACTTTGTGCTTGATGTGGAAAAAAATGTCAGTCTGACTTTGGATTTTACAGATTAGACTGATAGATCTTTACAGAAATGACTTGTTCATACTATTATAGAAAAGCAAAAAGTTATGATTTGATATGAATGCCTTATTTTATTGTAACAGAGAGAGTCAGAAGTCAATGCTTCTCACCTCCATCTTTCCTCACTTCACTTCCTACTATTCCCTCCCCCCATTGTTCTTCTATTTAATTTTGTATTTTATAATACTCTATAACTTAATAAAATTAAAAATATATTTTGAAGAAACCACAACTTCAAAACTAATACCCAGCACTTCGCATCTCATCTGGAAATAAAATGGCACCCAACATGAAATTTTCATTGCAGGTGACTCTATGCTCTCTATTAATTCTTCCTGAGATTCAGCCTAGTTTCTCATTTCTGAACTCCCTTATTCATTCCCAAGAGAATACAGGCTTAAAAGAATCTGATGTTGAAAGCAAATAAATATGTGGACAATCTTGAATTATGCCACCTACAGTTGGACTTAAGCATAGTCCACAAAATTATCTGCTACAATGTTCTACCAGTCAATGACTACTTCAGCTTCAACCACAACAACACAAAAGTACACAACAGATACAAACTCAATGTTAACCTCTTCAAACTCGACTGCAGAAAGTACGACTTCAGCAACAGAGTGATCAATGCCTGGAATGCACTACCTGACTCTGTAGTTACATCCTCAAACTCCCACTCCTTCAACCTCAAAATATCCACTATTGACCTCACCCCATTCCTAAGAGGTCTGTAAGGGGCGTGCATAAGTGCACCATCGTGCCTCCCGTCCCTGTCCTATTGTCTCCATTTAACCTATTTTCTGTACTCTTACTCATGTTTATACTTATACCTATTATTTTGTAAGCGATTGACAAATCAAATAAATAAAAATAAATAATAATAAATTGACAGAGGAGGGAACCGTGAAAGTAAATTGCTAAAAAAGAAAGAAAAAAAGGACCACCAGGCTAGCCTGCCCTCCTTTTTCATTTTGTAGGTCTACAGCCGGGGTGTTCAATCTTGGTAAGTTTAAGACTTGTGGACCAACTGGAGAATTCTGACAGTTGAGCTCCACAAGTCTTAAAGTTGCCAAGGTTGAACACCTTGTGGCTCCTACGGAGAGGATTCTACAAGAGAAAACTTCCTCTTCACTGAATGGGGGCTTTGTAGAATCAGGCTGGTGAAGAATATAACCCCATGCTCTGAATCAACTGTTTCCATTGTGAACTGTGACAGGCACAGATATACACTCACAAATATTTCTATGTTGGTTTTATATTTAATTCATTATCTCTCATCCAATTCACTGTGACTCCTGGCAGACATGTAAGAGAGCCAGCCTATTACGTGGTGATATTACAGAGAAACAGATTTGGATGTCATCAGCATATTGTTATGAAATTTCTTTCCAGGTCTCCTGGTGATTTCCCCCAGTGGCTTCATGTAGTTATTAGAAAGCACTGGAGACCCTGAGAAACAGCACACAATGCCATCTGCTTCAAAAAGCAGAACAACAGGTGATACAGTTCCAAGCTTTGAGATACAAACTAATGAGAGAGAGGAATAGAGTACTACAAAGTCTCCTGTATATATTCTCCTAGATGATCCCAAAGGATCTCCTGGCCAATATCTGGAGCTCTTCTAAACAGAACAAAATATGACAAAGCAGCATGTTTTTTCAGAAGGCAGCTTACAAAATGTCCCACACAAATAAAACATGTTCTACTATGCCCATGAAATGAACATAACATCCCTGATGGCAGTATTTCTTTTTTTTTTAAATCCAGATCAGTGGAGCAAAAAGTTGAGTGGAGGTACTGCAGAAGACACAAAAATAAAACAGGAACATGTGCACTGCAGAGATGCAGACAGGAAATTAACCAACAGAGATAATGGGAAGACATGGATTCTGTTGTTTCACAAGTACATTCTATAGCATCATATTCAGATCTCTTCACTCTGTATGTAAAAGTTGACATGTCCTGTTACCAACAGGGTAGTAGGGAAAGAAAAACTATAAGTGGTTTCTAACTGCTTTTATAATGGGGCTATCATCCTCTTAAAATTCTCTGGAATAACCCAAGTAGAAGCTATTATCTTCTATACAGACAAAGACAGCTCCCAAGAGGGATTGATTTCAAATACATGTCAATGGGGAAGAAATTTCAGGTTGATTATACTGTATGCTCTGCTTCTGTAGTGATGCATATAAAAATGATTCATGGGGACAAAGCCTCCTTCCTTATACACTGTAAAATAACAAGATTGGAGACCAGGTTGTCCTAAACTGGACTCTAACATTAGAGCATGGGTATATATAAAAGATCAGATAACTGTCTGATTCTGTTTCACCAACTCTGTGGAACTGAATGAGGGTATTTGCTCAACTAATTCAGAGATGGAGGAGTTTCTGCCTGCCAACATAATATTCCATATTAAATAAATATGTCAATGAAAAGCAATACATGAAAAGTGCTAGTTTAGTCACATTACCCAGGAATCCAGATGTGGAAGTTATATATGGAAGGATGTCTCTTCATCTCAATGTTTCTGTATGTTTCATCTATGCCCAAAACCATTTTTTCTTTTACATTATGAATTAATGATTATAAACTTAGCAATTGTTTAAAAGCCCATTTTCTGGATTATAACAAGATTTGTTCATTAAATAAGTACATTGTCAAAATTTGATAGATGAACCCAAACAAAGCAAGCATGATCAAGATGCTCCAATATTTTTATGCAAAACTTTATTGAGTACATTATTTCAGCACATTTGAAGGCAAAACCAGATCTAAATTTTTCCCATGCTAACCCCTATAGTTAAAATTCACATTCTACCACCCTCTAATTCACTCAGGTAACATTGTCCAATGTGGTCTCTGCATATTTATTTATTTATTGAATTTATATTGTAATTTATATTACAGAATGTAAAACCATATTTAAAATAAAAAAATAAATAAAAACTAACAAAAAGAATAAATTAATAAAGTACAAGAGAACAAAATCTGGAAAAAAATAAATTAAAAAAAATCACCCCCAACCAAGGGTGGAATTCTACCAATTCATACCTATTTGCTAGAACCGGTTGTTAACATACTAAGCAGTTCAGAGAACTGATTGTGAGAAGAAATTACTGCCCTAATCCTGTAAGGAAGGCAGGGAGGAAACATTCTGGTGTTGCTTACAGAAACTGCCTCTCCGTTAACTCTTATTACATTCTTGGCAGGACTAGGCTTTCTGTCTCTGGAACTTCTCTGGAGATTTTTTCCCCCTCCTTTGCTGGTACTTTGCTTGTGTGGAGTGACCACTGAAAAAAGTAACTTATGACTGTTTTTCACACTTATGACTATTGCAGCATCCCCACAGTCATGAGAGGCCAGGCGAGGAGAAGTGTGCCTTGATGTGAATGATATTGAGTTGGCCATACGCAGCCAGTCATATGACCACCAAGCCATGCCCACCAACTAAGCCACACCCATAGAACTAGTTGTTAAAAGATTTGAAATCCCCCCCAACTCCCACCCCCGCCCCGATGATAGCAGATCCCATGAGCCAATTGATGGGCTCCATCCCACTCTGGGTTCCCCAGGCCCGCTGGCAGAACCAGGTCTTCAGTGCCTTCCAGAAGAGTATTAGTGAGTGGGACATTCTAATCTGTGGGAGAATGATGTTCCAGAGAGAGGGAGCCACCACAGAAAAGGCCCTTCTTCTGGGTTCCACCAGGTGTATCTCCCTCAGGAATGGCGCCTACAGCATTCCCTGCTTCCCCACTCTAATGAGTTGGGGAGATATGACCAACAAAAGATGTTCCCTCAGATAATCTGGTCCCAAGCCATTAAAGGCTTTAAAAGTGACAACCAACACCTTGAAATTTTTGTTTCATTGTTGAAAATATTGTTGTGGGAAAGTCTTTTGTGGCTTCTGTAAACAGCTGCCGAAATGTTGTTCTCATGCCAACAATTGATGTCTGGGCCATGTTTTATCTCCCTCATCCTCTCCCCATAGTTTATTGGCAAGCTGAGATATGATAATGGTTCCAACAACAAAAGTCTTTTGAAACTTGACATACATGCTTTGGCATCAGTTTCCTTGTTTCAGAAAGCAAGGTTGTTTTCAAATGTCCTAAAAGAACAAATTTGTAGAAAAAGTGCATTGTACAGAAATGTATACCTGATCGAAAAGTGCAGCTTGAAGGAATATGCTCAATGAGTTTCCCGTGACTGTTGAACACAGCAAATCTATGAGTAATCTGCTATGACAGCATTTCAAGAATGACTGAAAAAATGAAAATGTTCTAAGTGCAAATTATATTAACATTTATGTTAGGGAAGAGTGTGCACTGGGAGTGCTTCCAATTTATGCTTAGTGAATAAAAATATGCCTCCTTTTTATGGTTGTTTTTGTACAATTTTAAATAAAGGGTTTTATGGTTGTTTTTGTAAATTTTAAATAAATTAGGAGATGGGCTACTGTGCTGTGAATGAAGATAGACTAAGGCAAAATAGCATTAGTAAAATTAAGCTTAAAAAATTAAAATCACATTCATTGCATTAGATGCAGAGGTGGTACAGAGGAGGTTCTGACAAGTTCTGGAGAACTAGAAATTTTGAGTAGTTTGGAGAACCAGCAAATACCACCACTGACTGGAGATTTTACAGCATCCTTCCCCTGCCACACACACCAAGCCATGCCCACAGAACTGGTAAAAAAAAAATGAATCCCACCACTGGTTCGATGCAAGTAAATTTTAGTTTAATTTACACGTACCTTACTTTCTTATTCCTGATTTTGTTTAGTACTTTTAACCTTAATCGTGTTTTCAAATATCATATATTCATGTTCCATAATTTCTATGCATTTGATAGTCCTGTTCCTTTGGATAACGCAAACTGTATCAATTCTTATGAAGTGGCAGAAAGCAGATTCTTTCAGACCTTAATGTTCCAATTAATGCCAAAGAAGAAGAAAAAGAATGGGTAAGAGCTAATTTATTTGGAAAGTAGCCAGTCACTGTTGATCTTTGGAAACACAGAACCAGACTCAGACCAGTGAGATTTTTTTTTCCAAACAGAAAAAAAAAAAGACAACACAAAACTAACATGATGGGAAGTGTAAGGGAGGAGAGGAAGAGATGAATAGCCAAAGAATTTTGATATATTTGGGAAACAGATCAATGGTGGTATTCAAATTTTTTTACTACTGGTTCTGTGGGCGTGGCTTGGTGGGTGTGGCATGATTTGGTGGGCATGGCTTGGTGGGTGTGACAGGGAAAGCATACTGTAAAATCCCCATTTCCACCCCACTCCACTGGAAGGATACTATAAAATCTCTCTTTCCACCTCACCCCAGAGGAAGGATATACTGTAAAATCCTCATTCCCTCCCCATCCCACTAACCTGCTTTCCAGCTCCGTTTCCTGTGCAGGGCAACAAAAGAAGATCCAGCCGATCAGCTGGGATTCGGGAGGCAGAGAATACATGGGGGCAGGGCCAGTCAGAGGAGATATTTGCTGGTTCTCTGAACTAAAAATTTCCACTACCGGTTCTCCAGAACCTGTCAGAACTGGCTGAATGCCACCTCTGAAACAGATCCAATATGGGGATCTTCCTGATCATAGCACCTGCTTTAGGAGCAGGTGGCAGCATGGGTGGGCTTGTGTTGTGGTCCAGTTCCTGACTTGGGAGGCCTCACTCATAATCACTCATGCCTTAGTGACCTCCCAATTGGATTTTGCAAACTCTAGGAAGGGAAGAAAAGCAAGTAGGAAGGCAGGTGAAGAAGGGCTGGGGTTAGGAGTGACTCTTCATAACAATGAATTGCTAACTAGGGCATTCAAAACCTTTGCTAGACCAATACTTGAAGAAAGCTCATCTGTCTGGAATCCGCACTGTATATCAGACATTAATACAATTGAGCAAGTCCAGAAGTATTTCATGAGAAGAGTACTACACTTGTCTGCTTGCAACAGAATACCCTATATCACCAGACCTGAAATTTGGGGCTTGGACAATCTTGAACTACGCCGCCTACAGCTGGATGTAAGTGTAGTGCACAAGATTATCTGTTATAATGTTCTACCAGTCAATGAATACTTCAGCTTCAACCGCAACAATACAAGAGCACAGAATAGACACAAACTCAATGTAAACCGCTCCAAACTCGATTGCAGAAAGTACGACTTCAGCAACAGAATGGTCAATGCCTGGAATGCAGTACCTGACTCTGTAGTTACATCTTCTAACCCCCACTCCTTTAACCTCAAAATATCCACTATTGACCTCACCCCAATCCTAAGAGGTCTGGAAGGGGCATGCATAAGTGCACCATTGTGCCTCTCATCCCTGTTCTATTGTCCCCATTTAATTGTACCTATTTTCTCTATTCTTATTCATGTTTATACTTATACCTATTATTTTGTAAGCAATTGACAAATACAATACAATACAATAAATAAATAAATAAATAATCAGTGTGATCCCTTTGAATCTGGTGGCTAATTCAGTGAACACAGTTGAAACAATCCTGGTTTAGTGAGATACACAAACTCAAGGTTCTAGTCTATAAAGTGGTAGATTGGTGTTTTCAGAATGTGTGTTTTCTGCTGTAACAATCCCTCTTTCTCCTGTTTTCTTCTTCTGTGTTTCGTCTCTCATATTTCACTTTAAGATTACCAACCCAATAATTAAATAGGCTCAGCAGATTTTAATAGTTAACAGTGTCATTTGATTGCTTTCAGGGTTTGTGATATTGCTTTCAAGATATTAATAAGATTCAGTCTTTTTAAAGCAATCGCTACCAGGGCATGGAGGTTTTAGTTTTCAAGTATGGATTTTTGTACATCAAAGAAAAAGAATTTCACATTAATATTTCTCTACGTTTTAATTAAAACAGTCTCTCTTTCATGTATATGTTTTTTAAAACTGTCTTCTACATGTATTGAACAAGAATATCCAATATCTAGTTAAGAAGTGTTGGCAACTGTTGTCCAACATTTATGGAGGGATAGAGAATTTGCAAATTGCAATATGCATGGTATTAAAAAATACAAGTCTTACAGAAAGCAGCGAAAATGTACTGACAAAATTGTAACAAAATACTTCTATTATCATCACTCCATATATATTCTTAGCTACTTTTGACAAGTTTACAGTGGCAAGAGTTCACCTTTCACTTTAGTGAGAAGGAGACAGAAAATAGTGCAAGAGGAGAATGAATGGTAAAAGTTAAAAGCAGAACAGATAATTCTGCCTTGTGAGAGTTTCAATAGAAAAATCCATATAAATATTCATAAAAATAATTGTAAAGAAGGGACGAGATAAAATCAGATTAGGTTATATTTTTGGTTTAGGGCCTACTAAATTGCTGTTTACAAACATATCAAGCTAACAAAAAGACTTTAAATATTTAGTATTAATATTATGATATGGCAGCAAAATCCTGGAAAGAAAAAAAGAGAATAAACTGGAAAATTATATAATAAGTAAACAAATCTAGAAAAATCATATTTTATGCTTAGCTTTCACTCTCATGCAGCTGGATGCTATTAAAAAAATACCTGATATCAGTTTCATTAATTTGTTTCTTAATTCTAATATTATAAAAAATAATGCACCTAATCCTTCCAGCTTCTGAGATATATAAACTGACATTTGAGAATTAGTGTGCAGTCATTGTACTGTAAATTATGAAAATTCTGTTACTATTAACATCTTGCCCTTTCTTACTGCCAGTTTAATTTGGCTAAATGTTTAATATTATTTTCTAGGCTGAGTGGACAGAGGTGTGTTATAATGGAGTAATTTTCCTTTCTAAATTTTCTGTATAAAAATATTAAACTATTTTTGCCTCTAAACTTTAACACATTGTCCTAATTTTCATGTGCATTTTAAACTTGTGCTTCTCTAAAATTACTCCATAATACCTAAGAGGGGCGGAGGTGGTGCTGTGCTTTCTCATGTGTATACATAATATTTTTTGATTAGTATTTTCAAAGCTATAAAATTTTGTTGGGTTGGGGTCTCAAGGAGTATTAAATATAATGTGTGATAAATCTCATACGCCATTTGAATATTTCACTGGCATTTACTTTACTAGAGGTTTTCCTTTGGTTCAGAATGCAGTTGAAAATTTATGGCTGCAAATGAACTGACAACCTAAAAAGGCAGAGAACTAATAATTTAATGTTAAACATAAATATAAATTTTATTAATTAAATTGAGTTTAGCATGACACTGAGCGCTATAAAATCTGGAAGAAAGGTATTATAGTAAACAAACATAATATAGAAATGATGCAAATCCTGTAGTTTATGTACAGGATTTAATCATTTCCATGAAATGTTTTCATCATATCTAGTAATTCCAGACTAACTGTTCGTCCGGAAAAACGCGAGGTAGAGCGGGTTCCAACAGCAATGTCTTTATTTCAACTATATACAAGCAACGGAACGGTTTGGCTCAAGCCGCGGCAGCCTTTATAATACAGCTTGCCTGCCAGCTTGTAGCCAATGGCAGTTACTTGATTTTGCGCCTTTTGGCAGTTCTCCTGGATTGGTTTCTAGTGAACCAATCCCATGCAGGCCTTTCTGGCGCAATCACATTTGAGACATTTGGAGTACATCATTTTATACAGAACACCTCTCCCCCCTTTGTTTAGTCCTACGTGGGTGACGTAGTCGCACAGGTAGGTGGGGCTTCTTCTAAATTCTACTGGACTTGCACGGTTCATTTTCGCTGGAGACTTCAACTGGTTCGGATGGGGTTGCTTGTCCTCCGGCTCTTCTCCATGGAACTGCCTGGAAGGGTGAGTCAGCCATTTTGCTACCATTGAGTTGCTCAGGCCGGTGGTTTTTGCCGCTCCCTCCTGGCTTTCCCCGGCCAGGTCGAGTTGGCTTGGCTGGCCCCTTCCAGGACGGGTTTCTCTTTGTCTGGATTTTTCCCGCAAGTCTCATCTAACTGTAAGTGTTCTTTTTGCTCTTTTTGATTGGTTAGATGTTCTGGATTTATTTTAAAAAGTTCTTTATTATTATTTTGTTGTATTTCCCCCCCCCTTTGGTTTTGTTTTCGTCGATTTTATTATTTGGGGTTGTGTATTTGTATTTCGTTCAATATTTCAGGAATGAAGCTGGTCTATGTGCCGCTTCCATTCCCTGCCATTGTCTACGGTTAGGCGGGAGGACCGGGGGCCTGTTATTTGTGTGATTGTGGCTGGAAGCCATAGAGGGTCCCCGGTGAAATTTTTTGCGTAGACTAGGCCGCCGATTTCAAATGTGCGGAAACGCGCTGGAGGAATCGGGGGGTCTTTCCAAAGTGTAGTTTGGATGTAACCTATCTAAATGTAGCCCTAAGTTTTCTCCCCATTAACAATTCTGCTGGGTCCTTGACCGTGCTGGGGGTGATATGTTGGAGGGTGAGTAGACGGTTAATTTTATCCTGGACATCCCCGAGGTCCATTTTTTCTAAACCCTCTTTAGTAAACCTGACCATTCTCTCGCCCCTACCATTTACTGCCGGTGTGGCCGGCGCGGTTCGTGCATGGCGTATACCGTAGGCGGAGGCTAGGTACTGCTCAAATTTCGTATAGCGGTTAGCTTAAGGCCCGTTGTCGACTACTCCAGACGTCCGGTCAATCCACTGCGGTCTGCAAATAGTTTGTTTGAGTTGTTTAATACCGCCATCGGTTGTCATAGATGACATTACTACAACTTCCAACCAATTTGAGTATGCCATCATACGACACATCAAAAAAGGTATGCCCCCCTAGTAGAACCCGCGAAGTCAATAGGGCTCCCGAGGACCCAGGGGCCTCGTGGCATCTCCTCCAGTCCACTTATGGGTGCTTGTGGTGGGAAGGTCTGATTTCTGCGCATTTAGTGCAAGTAGCAACCCAGCTACTCAATACTCCTTATGTAAACCAGGCCACCAGACATAGCTCCTAGCTATGGCTTTTCATTTTTACAATACCAGGGTGGCCCTTCATGAAGCATGCAACACACTCTTAGTCTTGTAATCTAGCAGCGAATTTACCCCGCATCACCCCACAATCCAAACACGCCTTTTTGAATTTGACAAGTTCAGTCTGTCTGTCCCGCTAACAAGGCTTTGAAGTTTTCAGTTTTTGGTTTCCCGGCCAGGCCTTCACCTATCCCAATTTAAATGCGGGCAGTCACTGGGTCCTCGCGTGGCTCTGGCGACATCGTTTGCAGATATTGCAGTTCGGGGCATGTTTCCTATTCTGAGGATGGGTCATTGTTGCGCCGGAGTTCTTCCCTCTGTTCGTTGGCAGCGGGTTCGACTTTAATGCGTCCTGGCATGTGGAAATTTGTTTCCCAGGTCAATGTGTCAATGTGTAAGAGTATGCTGCCTAGGACTTCCTCACCATCTAGTCATTCGTGGGGACAAAATGCTTCGCGTGTAGGTTTGGTTTCCTGCCAGAATTCCTAGTAACAGTTATGGTCAGTTACAATGGCGAAAATGTTCTTCCATTAGACGGTACTCGTGAAAACTTTTCACTCCGGCGACAATCCAGGCTGCTTCTCTGTCTAGTTGCACTATAGTTTGCGTTCTGCTTTAGAAAGAGTTAACTTGAGTAATAGGTGACCGGTGCCTCGTCTCCCATCAAGGCAATTGGTGCTCAGGAATGGCACGACTCCAAATGGGAGGCGTCGCAGGTGACCGTCCAATGGAAGTGTGTACTAAACTGGATAAAACGGAGTCTGAGGTTAATAAATTCTTTTATTCTCTGGAATGCCTTTTGCTTCTCCTATGACCCCAAGTCCACATTAGTTTTCTTATCCAGCCCAAACGGTCGTTATGGTTCTTGCCTAATATTGCTTTGTGGGGAGGAATACATTTATACCGAAGTTTATTAGACCCAAAAATGCCTGCAATTCCGTTTTGTGTTTTTCGGTTGTGGTGCGTCTCTAATACGCCTTGACCTTTTTTTCTGTAGGGTGTCATACCCTCTCCGTCAATTAAGTAGCTCCCAGAAATTCGAGACGCAATACAGTCATTAAGCAGCATTTTTCCTTTTAACTTTCACGGCCCTTCAGATTCTCTAAAATATTGTTAGCACTTCTCGCTAGTCTTTTCTAGTTAGGTCGTATCTTCGCCGAAATCAGGACGTTGTCCAAATTAATGGTACGACCCCTTTTGATTTTTCATTTAATAAGGCGTTCCATGAGGCTTTGGAAATGCCTGGGGCACCGCTTACTTCCAAATTCGAAGTCTGTTACATTCTGAATGCCCTCTGTGAGTTACTATTCGTTCGTAGCTCGGCCGTTAATGGGTCTACCTGGAAGCTGTTTGGTATGCTTCGCTGCTAAATTCAAGCCTCTGGCAAAAAATTTTCTCCCCAAGTGACGTGTAATAAATGTTGTACGACTGCGCACAGGGATATGCGCTTTGTTGTACCGGCATGGTTCAGGCGTAGCCTTTGTAGTCTCCACAGATGCGTACCGACCCGTCAGGTTAAACACAGGTGTTACTATTGGCGTCTCCCACCTAGCACTGGTCAATAGGTTCTAAACCCCTTGGGATCATTAATTTATTTAAATTGTTCATCTATTTTTGCTTTCTAATGCAAAGGGAACTCAATCTGGCTTTGTAACCTTACTAGGGGGCCACCTGGGGGCTAAACATAAAGGAAATTGGGGTCCCCCGGTTCTGCCTAGGTGCCACAGAATGGCCGCAATTGAAAATGTGTCCTGGAAAGACTCACTGAATCAGGCTTTCTTCCCAGTCGTTGCTGCGGCTAACTCGGCTCACCTCGGGGTCATCTCCGGCATGCCATGGTGCTGAACCATTTTGAATGCCCAGAGGCTGGTCCGGTCTTCTTGTCGACTATTGTTAGAGGCCAAGACTTCAACGTGCTGCTTTGTAGGTGACTCGGAAATTGTCTAGACCTACCACCCAAGGGATCGATTCCCCTGTAGTCTTTAGAATTTAATTGTTCTGGAGTTTCTTTTAATTTGATATTTGGGACCAGTCAATCCTGATTATGTCCCAAGGTAACAGCAATTGACAGGAAAGATCAGAACTCGACTTCCATCTCACAGGCGGCTTCCTTCAATTTTTACGATGATTTTACTATTCTCCCGCTTTCCGTTGAGCGCTTCTGATAGTGGACAGTTTGATTGGGTCTCTTTCTCGATTACTGGCTCGGTTTGTTTGTGCTCCCACTTCTCTCGGCTTGCCTTTGATTTCAGTTTGGTGGTGGAGAGTTACTGCGTCTGTTAGGGCTGTTTCTTTTTGTGATTCCTACAGACTGTTTCTGATGTGCTCCCTCTTTTTGCAAGCTCAGCAAGATAGCATCAAAGAATCTGCAATTGGTCGAGGAATGGTTCTCCGCAGCCAGCGCATTCCCACGCAGTTTCTTTTTCACGCGCTTTTTTTGTTGGCGTATAGGCGGGGGACCTCATCGTCATCATCTTCTGATTCTGATGATTGTCAAAAATCTTCGTAGTGTGTGTGGCCGGGGAACTTGCTTCTTTCCTTGGCTAGGATTCCATTTCATTGTATTTGCCATTCATTTGCCTTCATAGTGGCCGCCTGACCTTTTTCGCGGTCTTCTGCGCTGTGGCTTCCTGTGATTGCTTGGCCACTGTATATTAGGTTTATTACCGCAAATTTACTTTTGTAAATTAGAGTGTTTTAGGCCCTAGGACCACTCAATCTCGCATGGCTTTCATCTAAGTTCAGGAACTTGCACGCTCCCCCCAGTTGTCGGAGGGGCTGCCACAAAGTCAGTATGGTTTGCCTTCTTTTTGGTCCCTGTTGGTAGAACAACTCATGCCGTTTTGATGAGGATTTTGACACTACGTGTTTGCGTAGTGGGCCTTTTAGCATTCGCTGGAGTTCAGGCCAAGGTCATTTGTTTTACGCCTCTGGGGTTTCGCCAATGCTTTGGCCATCTTGCAGACACAGTTAGGAGTCCACAATAGGGTTAGGAAAACAGCCCTCTTATCGCTGGCTGGGATCTCTTCCATCTCGTTGTCTGTCTAAATACATTTGAAAATGGTTCTACGTAGGATTCCCAATCCTTCTCATTGGGATTGAAGGGTGCGGGCGTGCATTATTTCCGGCCATCGCTTCTAGCCTGGATTTCAGTTCGCTGCGTGCACAGTCTCAAACTTTTAGGACAGATCCCACCTTCGTCGCCAGTCGTTCTGTCCGCGAAAAACCGCGAGTAGACGGGTTCCAACAGCCAATGTCTTTATTTCAACTATATACAGCAATGGAGATGGTTTGGCTCAAGCCAATGGCAGCCTTTATATACGGCTTGCCTGCTGGCTTGTAGACAAGATGGCAGTTACTGGATTTCTGCACACCTTTCGGCGGTTCTCCCTGGATTGGTTCTTAGTGAACCAATCCCATGCAGGCCTTTCTGGCCAATCACATTTGAGACATTTGGAGTAAACCATTTTATCCAGAACACTAACTATCATGCATTCTGGAAAATTCTTCTTTCAATAGAGATGTGGAACCCATCCTCCTGAAGCCAAGAGATCCCAGAAAAAGAAAAAACAAATCCAGGCCATATAACTGTGAGGCTGATTAGGAACCTCTCTTGGGTTGGAAGAAATGTCCATTTTTTACTACCAGTTCTATGGCCATGGCTTGGTGAGTGTGGCATGGCTTCGTGGGTGTGGCTTGGTAAACGTGGCAAGGGAAAGATACTGTAAAATCTCTATTCTCTCCCCACTCCTGGGGGAAGGTTACTGCAAAATCTATTCCCTGCCCACCCCACTAACCTGATTTCCAGCTCTGTTCTCCTATGCAGGGGAACAAAAGAAGACCTGGCCGATCAACTGGGATTCAGGAGGCAGAGAATAGATGGGAGCGGGGCCAGTCAGAGGTGGTATTTTCTGGTTCTCTGCACTACTCAAAATTTCTCCTACCAATTCTCCAGAACTGGTCAGAACCTGCTGAATACCATCTCTGACTAAAACCCATATTCATAAAGATATAGTAAATTATCTAATGTTGATAACCTTATATTTAAAAAGCTACAATATTTTTTGAGTCCATTCCAGTCTAATCTTCAAACCCCAAAGTCCAAAGTTGATTTTTCTCTTGTCTAATATTTTAACTGTTCTGAATCCTGCAGTAAACAGCTGACAATATAACTAGGTGTTAAATTCTTTTCATAGTGATTTTTTAAAAAAACCTTGGACTTTGTAGGTGGCATACAGTTTCCTGAACTTTTTGAAAAGTGGAATCTGTGGATTAAACACTACAACTGGTCATTTGAAAAAAAATATTTTTTCTACTTGTCAGAAGATATAGGCAAAACAAACAGTAAAAAACAGATGTCTGCAAATTGTAGGTATTTGTCCCAATGAATAAGGTGGGAAATATTAAATACCCTGAGAAATGCACTCATCTGACATCTTACTACAACAAAATTGCTAATTTTGAGCAAATCAAAAAATCCTTAAATTTAAATCTGCTTACACATTTCTGTTCTCAGGGAAAATTCATATATCCCATAATTTGGGGTTTTTTTTTTTAATATACAGTACTTTTTCTAACTTTGGTCTTTTCCAAATATACTTTGAAGTGCTTGCCTCTCTTTTGCTTCCATTTGATCATTCCACACTCAAAATTTACTCTGAGTCTGGATTGCTTGTCACAATTTATTTCCCCAGGAACTTTTTTTTTTTAACCATGAAATCAAGTTACTTAGCTCAACTGCTGAACTATCCTCAGCTACTTAGTTCACAAAACATGCACAATTAATTCTGGCTGTCTATGGCTCATGCAAATTGATGGACATTATTCCATCAGCTGCATATCAGCTGAAACCTACCCATCATTTCAGATTTAATGGCGCTGGAAGAGCTGCCATTATCGCTGGAAGAGATGTCAGTGTCAGATTGTTGGATGTCACAATATGTCTGGTTGTAGATATATATCCTCACAATTTTTCATTGATTCCTGCTTTGCCATTTTTGCTGTCTGCTCAATTTGATGCAAATTGCTAGCATCTTTAGCCTGTGGGAAAGAATCCAATGTTTGCTTCTCCGCTTAAGGTATGTATGTATTTGGTGGTGGATTCGACATGGCAGTAAGTTGCATTTGCAATGCCTCAACAACACAGAGGGGAAAAGAGCAGTATAAAACAGCCACAGGTCAGGCATTTGACAAACAGAACACCTTACATTCTTCAGAAGATACAATTCTTTCTATTTAGTAACTATTTTAGTAATGGCAGTACTGTACAGTTAAGCTTTGTTCTGTCTTTTTCTCCTATTATGCTTAGGACATTATAAGGTCAATAACCTTTCTAGGATGCCAACATTGCCATCCAGAAAAGTTTTAAAAAACAAATAAAATATGGCAAGTTCCAAGTGAAAAGAAAGAGATGCAGTTAATATTATTCTGAAGTAATGAACTTCACAAGTATGCACACTATTTTAGACACAAAATAATTAAAATAGAATGTCTCAAGCCTGATAATCTCTAACTCTGCTATTGCTTATCTACAATGGTGGGATTCAACCGGTGTTACTACTGGTTCGGTGACTACATTTTGCTGCATGTGCATGTAAAAAAACCATTAGCTGTGTCACCCGGACAGCTGAAAAGTGCAGCACGCAGGTGCGCAGCATTTGAAAAGCCTCTTTTTTCCTGCTTTTTTCAACCTCAGCTGTGCTGTGCAAAGCAGCTGAGTTTGAAAGAGCAGGAAATAAAGGACAGGTCCTAAGAGCCCAGGCGGACAGGCGGGCCCAAACAGTAGCAAACACAGAATTGGTTTGGTGTCTGCTGCTCTTCAGAGCTACCGGTTCTATCGAGCTGGGCAGAACCGGTAGCATCCCACCCCTGCTATTTGCTAGAAAACAAGAGTAAGTCTTCCTTCCTTCCTTCCTTCCTTCCTTCCTTCCTTCCTTCCTTCCTTCCTTCCTTCCTTCCTTCCTTCCTTCCTTCCTTCTCAACATACTTGGAGAAGTGGACAGGAGAGAATGGAATCATTCCTACCACCAGCCTTCTTCAATCTCCCACTTGGTTGACTATGGCTAAAAGGTTGAAGTTCCTCTTATCAGCATCCTCATCAATCAGTTCAGGCAGGCAGTAGCTGTCTGCAGTTTTTTTTTATTTTATTTTATTTGGTTTGTCATTGCTTATAAGATAATAGGTATAAGTAAAAACATAATTATGAATACATTGATACATATAAAAAAATAAGAGAAACAATAGGACAGTGAGGTAGGCCGATTGGTGCATTTATGCATGCCCTTACAGACTTCTTAGGAAAGTGAGGTCAATAGTAGAAAAGTCTAAGGTTAAAGTTTTGGGGTTTGGGGAAGAAACCACAGAGTCAGGTGGAGTATTCCTGACAATTGACCACTCTGTTGCTGAAGTCGTATTTCCTGGCAATACAAGTTTGGTTGTGGTTAACCTTGAGTTTGTATCTATTGTGTGCTCTTGTATTGTTATGGTTGAAGCTGAAGTATTCATTGACAGGTAGGACATTGCAATGTATGATTTTATACACTATACTTAGATCAGACTGAAGGCAGCATAGTTCTAGATTTTCTAGGTCTAGAATTTCAAGTCTGATGGAATTTCAAGTCTGGTGGTTCACCTGTGCTGGGTTTCCAAGGGATAGGCAGTATCTTTGCACATCTTCCCCACCTGTGGAGCTTGCTCCATGTGTAAAGATACAACCATTGCTGTGCAAATCTTCAGAAAATGCCATTTACTGACAAGACAGCCCCTGCTGATTGAGTTGGCATTAAATGGTTCATCCAGCCTTCACTTATAGCTATTAAACTTCAGGCAGAGAAACATTTGTTTCTTTCCATGTCAAGAAGAGTAATTTCCCATCACTTTATGGGCCAAATAGAACATTCACATCTTCCTCTAATTTAGTGGCAGTATTGGAAGCCTAAAATAATGTTCCATATGATGTGCATCACTTTTTCCCCTTCTTTCTCTCATCACTAATTGTTTTCCAACTGGAAATTTTGCTTTGGGGGGTGGGACTCATTAAAGGATCACTTATGGTTTGTACACCCATGATTCATTTTCAAAGGAAACTTGCTACCTTTGAATCAGCACTTGTGAGATTGTGCCAAGTTGAATTCCAGCCTACCAAATCTAGTTTTTTTCCCCAAGGTTAATTAACTATTTCAATGATAATCAAAATATCTCCTTGAGATTCCAATGGATTTGAAGCACATGTCTTCCTATTGGAACCATGCAGGACTTCAAAATTCATATGTTTGGCTGAATCAGTGGCCTCAAGAATTTCCCTAGACTGGAAGCCAGCATATCCAGGGCATCAATTTGCCTACTGGAGGGTGTCTGGAGCCAAGGAATTTTGCATTATGTGCACCTATCTTTTTAAGATTCCATGGACTTTTTTGCTGATGTTGTAAAGAATGTCTACTGTTTAATATAGCCAGTATGGTGTAGTGGTTAAGGTGCTAGAAATGAGGAAAAGACAGAATCTAGTCCATCCTTAGCCACAGAATCTCACTGAAGTGACTTTGGGCAAATCCTACTCTTACACTGATTCTACCTCACAGGATTACTGTTGTTATTGGAAAAAATAGATTGTGGGAGCATTACACATGCTTGTCTTCAGCTCCTGAGCAAAAAAGGCAAAATATCAATTAAATTAAACATGAATTCTGTTTTATTCCAGGATGCTTGGATAGTGGAAATACGAAAGATCCAATACTCCATTTCAGATTGGATTCTTTTGGAAGAAGGATCCAATACAAGATGGCAAAATGTAATTTTTAATTTTTTTTAATTGAATGAGCTATTTAGTATGAGTCAACATAATAGCTAGGAAAAATGTGAGACACAAAAAACAAGAATCTTATTCATTGTTTTAGAAGAGACAGCAAAATGCACTCTAAAATATCACAAAATCCTAGAAACAAAACTTCTTCTCTGAGAAAAGGTTGGCTGTTTTCATAACAGCTTATTATCCTTGAACATTCTCAGGTTCGATTAGAATTCAGCAAAGCCCACATTCTTCTTCTAATGCTGGTATCTACGTATTTATTAATGAAAGACAAAGTACAAGTTGATACTTTGGATGGTACAATGACAGATCTCTGGTCCAATGTAATCTTGATTCTAGACTCCATAACATTGCTTCGAAATCTATTTAGAGACTTCTAATTATTAAGATCTATTTCAATAGAAAACTGCTCTTTTCTATCAATGCCAATGTCATCCTCTGTAAAGGCTAGGTCACACTGGCCGACAGATGCAAAACGTATGCAAAAAGGACACAGCGGACGAGCAAATTTTCAGAGGTGGCTCCATCCGTTGTCATCCACTCCAAAAAGTGGCAAAAATTTGCATAAACAGAACGGAAAAGAACGGAAAAGAAGGACGGGGGTAGTATGTAGTGGGGATGTTAAAGGGATGTTCATAGGAAGCCTAGAGGATGTATATAAGATGCAAACCGTTCACTGCCTATCCAATTTCCGTGCTACTAACGCTGTGTAGACATTCCGTGTACCTTTTGTTTCCTCCCTCTTTCCGTTTTCAGCTGCAGCGGANTCCAATGGATGGCAAGCTTTTTTTAACATTTTACATCCTCTTTGCATCCGTTGGTGCAGTGTGACATGGGCTTAAGCTCTTTTTAGTCATATATGGAGGAATATTTTCTTGGGAGAAAAAAATCAAGTCTTACAGCTGATTCTTTTTTAGCCATAAAAAAAACTTTTGTGTAATTTCAAATATCTCAAATGATGCACTTACATAGAAGGTATCTACTGTTTGTCAATTTTCTTCCCTCATACTGATTGGCTACAGTTCTCTAGATGCTTGGAGGGGATAGTCTAGTGAGAAGATGTGTTCAAGCAGTCTCCACCTTAATAACTACAATCGCTCCTAGAATTTCCATCACTAAGCAAAGTAGTTGCTAAGTGAATCACACTTGATTTTAAGACCTTTTCTGCTGTAGCTGTTAACTTTAGCATGTTGGGGGGTCATCGATATGAATCTGCTTGTGACTCTGCTTGTTGGAAACCAACTGAGAAAGTTGCAAATGGCAATCAGGTGACCCTGTGACATTGCAACCGTTGTAAAAATATGCCAGTTGCAAAGCACTTGAAGTTTGATCTCGTGACTGCAGGGATAGTATGACAGTCATAAGTGAGAGGATTAATTGAAAACTGCTTTTATTGGCATTGTTGTAATCTTAAAGGGTCCCTAAATGAATGGCCAACCCATGTCCTTTGACTTCCTCTTGATCAACCACATGGTTCAGTGATTGAATTTGCCTTTTCTATCTGTTCAGAGTATTGCAGCATACTTTCAGTGGCAGATAAGGAAACACAGATGGCTGAGGCTTCATTTAACTTCTTTATAAACACATATGGTAAATTTTACAATACCAATTGTAGATTTCTCCAACATGGAGCAAACTCAAACGGAAGCAGATGTTACAGATTCAGAGCAGAACAGCAACTCAACTTCAGCAGACAAGCAAGACACACAGCAGAGGAGAGAAGCAGTTTCATTTTCAATAGACAGACTTAGAGCTTAACGCTACTTCTAGTCTCAGTTTCCAAACAGTCCTCATTGGCTGACTTAGTTGCTATGCCTATTTATTGACTGACCTTGTTACCATGCTCTGTTCCAGTTCATGAATATACTCTGACACTATCATCTTCCTCCTGGGACTCAGAAGGAATGGCCTGGATTCTACTCAGCTGTGGAGATGTTAGGGC
Source organism: Laticauda laticaudata (assembly GCA_004320025.1). NCBI lineage: Eukaryota > Metazoa > Chordata > Lepidosauria > Squamata > Elapidae > Laticauda > Laticauda laticaudata. Next base: position 8,793 of record BHFT01034819.1, on the reverse strand, counting down.
AGACCTGACTGAGTTTAAAGGAGAAGAGCTGGATTGTTGTGATTCCGTTCTCTCAATCAATTCCTATCATGCTTTATGTTGTTCTTTAACTAACAAAGATTAAACTCTTCTCCTATAGAGACAAAATAAATGTGTTGATATGGTACTGCATACTACCAGGGAAAATTATTACAATGTATGACCAGGGAGATAACTTCATGCATGTAGCCTGACAGAACAATGCATACCTTTGAAAATATTTGCATAGTTGTCTGGCTTATTTTAATATCCATCCCCTCTGCATCAAAATAAGCCATGAAATTTTGCTAGCTAGTTTAAAATGAACAAACATCACAAAGGTATTATCACTGAATAAATCTGAAATGCAAAAGGTAATGCAAGAAGTATGGCATTGTGCTAAAATCACTTTACTGTTTAATGATATACTGTGGCTGCAAAATCATGACAGTACTCTTTTTTATTGGCCCTAAGTAGAGAAATTTAGGGTAAGGCATCAAATTCTGCTAGTTCATTCTTGTCCCAAGTTGTCACCATTTACATTGGGAAGTTATATTCCAAGTCACCACTGCTTTTGAAATCACCAACTACACTCTGGCTGTTTTCCATTTTTAATCCTCATGAAATCAAAGACTGTAACTGCTGCTTTGTAAATTGAGATGAAAAAGGTATCTTCTGTTTTTAAATTTAAGGTTTGTTTTAATTAATTCACATTCATATTATCTCAGTGCACAGATCCAGCATCACAAAAAGTACAGTGCTATTTTTTTTTAATATGTTCTTTCTATCATTAGTTTCATACTGTAATGGAATGAGTGGGTAAACTTGGGGGAAGAGGGGAGTGTCAACTCGTTGATTAGAAACTATCAGACAAGTGAGGCAGGAGCCCCCAATGGATTAATAGCCGGAGCAAGACATTTAGGAAGAATATGCCCTAATTTTTGCAGTAGTTAAAAATGACAGCAGGAAGTTTGTATCTTGAGGCTTACAGTCTAACAATAAAGCTAAATCAGTTCTCTTAGTCTTTTTCCTGTCTGGCTTACCTGGGAACATTGACACATACCTTGATACCAGAAGCTGATTATCAGTTGGTCTTCTGTGTGCTTTGTTTTTTCATATACTTCAACAAGTCATGGCCTTTTGGCAGTTGGAAAGCCTTCAACATTAACCTTCATTGAAGATCTCAAAGGAAATCCACAAAAGTTTCAGTCTTATCCTAACTATATTCTCTTACAATTTTTAAAATTGTATAATAAATTTAGCAGCACTTAGTAGTTAAATAAGCATGCCAATATACAGGATATCTAAGCCTATAGGTAGAAAGATGGAAGAGTATAATTGTCATGCCCCAGAGTCTGAATCTGAGGAGGAAGACAAACAGCCATCAGGGAGAGGGGAAGTGACTCCGTTGGCTGTGGAGGAAACGGGAAGGGCAAAGTCAGGCTGGACAGAACAGGGAAGAGGTAGAACAAGGGAGAGGGGGTTCAGAGGAAGGCCAAGGCCCACCCCTTCATCCTAGGGCACACAGGGAAGAACGGAGAAGAGAGCAACATGGGTTGTGTGACTTACAAGGGAGGAAAGGGCCCTGATTCCCTTCACAAGGCATACCTGGGGATGGTGTTTAAAGGAGAGGCAGGTGAGTGGGGTGGTTGTCAGGAACAAACACTGAGTTTATCTTGTGTTGGCTGCAGTTATCTGAATTCCTGGCATCCACCCAACTGATTGGATTAAGTCCCATTTTACTTCACTTCTGAAACACCTTATCTTGCCCTGCTGGATTTATTACCTGATCTTGCTTTGTTGGATTTATAGTTTAAAGTTTTCTATTTACACCATTTTGGATTGGAACATCTGCAAAATGGTCATCACAATAATTTCTTCTCTTGGAAACCCCCTGAGTCTTCATTCCCTGACCTGGTTTTTTTTTTTTAGGTTGGGACTTGGTTACCAATTATTAACAAGCAGTGTGCAGCAGTTGCCAAAAAAACCTGGCACAATCCTAGGCAGCATCAACAGAGGGATAGAATCAGGATCGTGTGAAGTGTTAATACCACTTTATAATGCCTTGGTAAGATCATACTTGGAACACTCCATTCAGTTTTGGTCACCACAGCATAAAAAGATGTTGAGACTGTAGAAAGAGCATAGAGAAGAGCAACAAATATGGTTAGGGGACTGAGACTAAAACATATAAAGAACGATTGCTGGAATTGGGTATATCTAACTTAATAACAAGAAGGGATGACATAATAGCAGTGTTCCAATATCTAAGGGGTTGCCATAAAGAAGAGAGAGTCAAACTATTCTCCAAAACACCTGAATACAAGACAAGAAACAATGAAGAGAAACTAATCAAGGAGAGAAGCAATCTAGAACTAAGGAGAAATTTCCTGAGAGTTAGAACAATTAATCAGTGGAACGACTTGCCTCTAGAAGTTGTGGGTGCTGCAGCATTGGAAGTTTTTAAGAAGAGATTGGACAACCATTTGTCTGAAAGGGTAAAGGTTTTCTGTCTGAGCAGGAGATTGGATTAGAAGATCTTCATGGTCCTTTCCAACTCTGTCATTCTGCATCTACATCTTAACTCTGCTGTGTGAGAGAGATGAGGCTCTCGTACCATATGCTGTCTTTCTACTGATTAAACATCAAACAGTGAAATACTGTAATGGTAAACATTGAAGCAAGGCCCTCTAAATGATTCAGACCTTCTCCTTCTTAAGAGATAGACCAATCTTACAAGAAAGAAACAAAATAAATTATTAATGTTAAAAAGGAAATGCAAATTATATTTTAATTATTAAGAAGCAAAAATCTAATCTTGCAGAGATGAATTACAGAGCTGCTCAAATCATAGCATACAGAAGTTGTAAATTAGTTAAATGAAACCAAAGAAAACATAAAGCTTTGGATAGACTACAAGACAGCAGTGGTCTGATACAAATGAAGATTTATCTGATGGAATCTCTGAGAAGACACTGGATAAGTTTCAAATTGCTATTTCAGATTTTGGAAGATAATACAGAAATAATAACTTAATGAACACAGCCCGAAGGATGGATGAAAGTTGAATATAAAACACTCGTTTCTTTAACATTTACAGAAAGATATAGAAAATGAGATTGGTGGAAATATCTGGCTGAACATTTGGCTTTTGTCTGCAGAAATACAAAATCTTCTGAAACAATTGTTTTGTGTGCTTCATATAGCTGGGCTTCTGCCAGCTTGGGAGGAAGATTCCTCTTTAATTAAAGGCTCCTGGGGAGATAGTAAATCACACTCAGCTTTTGTCTATGGATTTCTGTATTTCACTTTAATGTGGCTTTATTTTTTTCCGAACATGGGTTGCAGTAATCTGACTTTATGTATGTGACAAAAAAACCAGAAAATTGTAGGGATACATTTGATTATCAGAGCATATTACTTTAGTTTAACAGGCTATATCCCCAGTAGTTATTTAAAAATAAATAAATAAAGAAAACCTTTATTTCCAGGGCAATGTCATAGAAGCTGCTATTATATTCCACAGAAAACTACACAGATGATAATAATATTGCAAATGCATTTAGAAACATCTGTCAGCTTCAGGACTCATCTTAAATAATTGTATGTTTTGCCTCAGACAATGCCTCAATAGTGATTAGCAAACAGAAGAAAATATTGGCAAAAATTATGATGCAGGCTGTGCATGCTGTTTTATTTTATCTACCAGCAATATATATATGGGTGTGAATGGATCAGTTGTGTGTAATATTCAGGAAAAAATTTTTTTAAAAAAATTGAACTAGCCGCATCCCCTTTTCTCATTGTGGCATGTTGGCCAGCACTTTATTTATACCTCACCTTTCAAAAAACAGTACAGATAGTCCTTGAAGTATGATCCCAATCGGTCCGGGGATGGGATGCTACCAGTTCTGCCCAGTTCTATAGAGCTGGTAGCTCTGAACAGCAGCAGACACTGAACCGATTCTGTGTTTGATGCTGTTTGGCCCACCCGCCCATCTGGGCTCTTACCTGTCTTTTATTTCCTGCTTTTTTCAACTTCAGCTGTTTTGCGCGGCACAGCTAAGGTTGAAAAAGCAGGGAAATAGAGCCTTTTCAAACGCTGCGCACCTGCACGCAGCGCTTTTCAACTGTCCGGATGGCACAGCCTAAGGTTGTTTCACACACACGCAAAGCAAAACATAGTCACCGAACCGGAAGTAACACTGGTTGAATCCCAGCCCTGAATCTATCCCAGAATTCCTGTTGCTAAGTGTGAGATTTGCTAAGTGAATTTTGCTCCATTTTACGACCTTTTTTCACCGTGGTTGGCAAGTGAACCACTGCAATTATTAAATTAGTAACGGGGTTGTTAAGTGATTCTGGCTCTCCTGTTAACTTTGCATGTCTGAAGGTTGCAAAAGGGGATCACATGACCTCCAGACCCAGTAGCCATCGCAAATACATGCCAGTTGCCAAGCTGCTGATTTTATTTTCTCCAAAGAGTTTTTCATTTTTACTTTTTACACATCTCTTCACATGAGCAATGTGGTTCCAGATTACAACATTTATATATAGTCATACTTACATTTCCACCTATCTTACATAATATCGCCTCAAGTCATTATCCATTCCACTTATCTTTAAATAAATTTCCATTTCATAGTTCAATTCATTAATTCAATATCAATATCATTTCATCCACACATATATTTTCAATTCTTTATTCCCGATTATTTCCATTTTCAACTCATCACTTATTTTATTTGCATCATACATCATTATCATCTTTAGCTTTCTCTAGACTGTGATATAATAAAACAATCTGAACTAACATAAACTAATATATTTAGGATCCACATGGTATATCCCCTCAATCTGTGTAATTTAATAATTTTTCATTCCCCTATTTTAATCATAATAAAGTACTTTCATCAGAGGTGGTATTCAACAGGTTCTGATCAGTTCTGGAGAACCAGTAGCGGAAATTTTGAGTAGTTCGGAGAACCAGTAGCAGAAATTTTGAGTAGTTCAGAGAACCGGCAAATCCCACCTCTGACTGGAGATTTTACAGTATCCTTCCCATGCCATGCCCACCAAGCCATGCCTACAGAACCAGTAGCAAAAAAATTTGAATCCCACCACTGACTCTCATAATACATTTCTATTATCCATTAAATAATCAACTGTATATTTTAGAATGTATATGTGTACAAACAAAAAAATTCACAACAATAGTAACTTCTTAATATCTCTCACTTTATCTTCCAAGCTGCTGAATTTTGATCATGTGATCATGGGGATGCTTCAATGGTCATAAGTTGAAAAATGGTCATAAACCATCTTTTTGGAGCCATTGTAACTTTGAAAGGTCACTAAATGAACTGTCACAAGTCAAGGAGTACCTATGCAAACAAATATTTAATATTCACAATGTTATTTTTAAACAATATTCTAGGATTCTTTTCACATAGTATTACTTTTACGGTGTTTATTAATTATTACAGCATGATCATAAATGTCTGGGGTGCTTGAGGGAAAGGTCCAGCTAAGAAAGGCTCTCTCAACTTAGACAAATCTGTCTTAATCTTTTTGAGGAGAAAGGTTATCTACAATTGAGGGTAAATACAAAATACAAGTAAAAAAATAGGGACCACTTTGGCGGGAAGGTAACAGCGTTCTGTACACCTTTGCCATTTAGTCATGATGGCCACATCATGATCCATCCCATCCTGGGCACCCTTTTTTTGAACTATTACCATCTGGCAGACGGTACAGAATATTAAAAACAAGCGCAAATAAGATGAAAAATAGCTTCTATCCCAGGGCAGTAGCTCTTTTGAATTCTACTGTATAGTCCAGTGTGGTGTTGCGGGTTTTGGGTTCAATGTGTGTTTGTGTTTATTTTCATGGTCATGGTCATGATATGCACTGAAGATGGTGTCTGATTTCGTTGTACGAGGTGCAATGACAGTAAAGTAAACTAACTAACTGAGACATCTTTGGACAGCGCTGGCTCTTTGGCTTTGTAACAGATATGAGCACCGCCCCTTAGAGCTAGAAACAACTAGCACGTATGTGCGAGGGGAACCTTTACATTTACCTTGCTGAAAGTTTATGTCTAGGGACATATCTTTGTATGTAAAACTTTTACAGTTAAGTGAAATATTACAAAAATGCTTTCAGTTTCAATGCTCTCTGTTGTTTAAAATAAAGCTGCTGATGACACATCTCTCAATTCCAGTATGACTGCTAATTATGGTTTTAAAAACTCTTTAACTTTATCTTTCAATCCTTAGTCCTGATCTCATTTTAGCAAGAGGACCGGCTGTTCTAGTCAGCATAATCTCCAGGATCTTGTTTCTACTTCCTTCCTCTATCTATTGCTATAGTTCAGGTCATTCCTGGAAGAACTTTTATTTAGAGAATATTTCCCTGATGGTGGCATCCCATTAGCATTTTCTGTGGATGATAGAAGTGTTAAGGGGTTACCCAAATGATGTAAACAATATTGCAGTGTCACAACATAATCCCACCTTTTTTCTAGGCAAATTGTGTCATCACCTGCATACTCAAAAAGGTGGCTTACAGTATCGCATTGCAAGGCCCTATGGATGCTGATGTACCAAGTCTTGAAAGATACTGAGCTTGGAAAAGGCCTAGAAGTATAAAGAAAACTAAAAGAAGGTTGAAGGTATGTTACTCAATTTTCTATGTCTCAAGAAATTAAGCTCTTGTAGGCACTACAATAAGATATAAGGGAATGATCTTCAGGCTGCTGAACAAAAATGGATGAGGTGTCAGAGAAACCATTCAGCATTCACATACTATAGTCATCTTCAGAACTCACAGCTTAATTTTAAACATGTTTATTTGGAAATGTATCCTAATTAGTTCAGTTACACTTTCAGCCTCTGCCTAATACATAGTTTAGGATTACAGCCTGGCAGAGACAAGGTAATCATGAATTGATCAGTCCAGGTTATCTGCAACTCTCATTTGTAGGTTTTGAAATACTAATGAGGATGTGTCCATATGCTGCAGGAATAAATCAGACAGGCTTCTTTGACACAGAAAAAAAAATGCAAAGCCCAGGCAATTCTAAAATGCTGGCATTCACTTTCCTAAAAGGGAGTGTTGTGATTGTTGCCATCCCACATAAATGACAACATTGTTAATGCATGGTATATTTTAATTTAGAATGCTGTGCATGTGGAAAACAACTACATTATTGAATCCATCATGATTAGTGTGTATAGGTACATGTAGGTATATATTGTGTATATACCATATGCATGTGTATAGATGATTATAGACTAAGACACTCCAACGTAAGAGTCAAGATTGGCTTAGTTAGCTTGATGTATTTTCCACTGTTGCCTTCTGAGTATGCTATTTATTCAGCATAGAATAAAGAATCCTAATTGTAATCAGAAGGCATAGGCTTCCTGCCATATTTCAGCTAGGTGCAACCTAAAGCTTTTGAGTAACATATCAGGAATTTTATGTGGACCAAGACAAAATGATTTATGTATTCATTTAATTCATATGGCCACCCATCTCACCAAGAGATTCTGGGTGGTGAACAAATTTAATTATGTAACAATAATTTAAATTATAGAAAGTTAAAGTTAATTGAAATCAATAAATGTACTCTTCCCATGTGTTGAAAGATTCCATTTCAGGCCGATTACAGTTTTACAGCCCTGTGGCAACATTTTGAAGGACTTTGTGGTCAAACTCAGGGTTTCCGGTGGAAGATATGTAGGAGAGAGAAAGGACATATAAGTCTGTAGGAGGCTTCCAATCACCAATAAATGTAGATATTTATTTATCACCAGAGCAGTGGTGGGGCAGTGATTAGAACGCTGTACTGCAGGCTAGTTCTGCTGCCTGCAGGCTGCCTGCAATTTGGCAGTTCGAATCTCACCAGGCTCAAGGTTACTTGGCCTTCCATCCTTCTGAGGTGGGCAAAATGAGGATACAGATTATTGACTCTGTAAACCACTTAGAGAGGGCTGTAAACAGTGGTGGGATTCAGCGAATTTGCACCACTTTGGGAGAAGTTAAGTTTCTGAGCAGTTGGGTGAATTGGTTGTTGGAAGAAATCATTAGGGCAGAGAACTGGTTGTTAAATTATTTGAATCCCACCACTGGCTGTAAAGCACTGTGAAGAGATATGTAAGTCTAAGTGCTATTCTGTAAGTAATCCTTGACTTACGACCATTTGTTCAGCAAGAAACCTATGTTCTGTACCCAAAGTTATGGCACCTGTATCATCTCCATGGTCATGTGATCACAATTCAGGTGCTTGGCAACCACCCACCTTTATGATTGACTGTAGGGATGTTGCAATTCTCCCCAGCCATCTTTCCTCACCATTCTACCTCACTGGGTTCCTGGGGTATACTTCCCACCAGGTTGGGTTCCTACAGGCCTTGGCAAAGGCAATCCAAACACCTATAATTTTTATTTTATTTATTTATTTAGTTTAGTTTGTCAAACCTGCATGAGAAAACAAGTATGAACGCAACGTATAAACATATAAGTATAAACGGATATAAGTATATACATAATAAATGAGTATGAATAAATGGGAATGGTAGGACAGGGATGGTAGGCACGCTGGTGCCCTTATGCATGCCCCTTTACAGACTGCTTAGGAATTGAGTGAGGTCCACGGTATACAGTTTAAGGTTAAAGTTTTGGGGGTTTGAGATGTAACAATAGAGAAAGGTAGTGAGTTCCAGGCGTTGACCACTCTGTTGCTGAAGCTGTATTTTCTGCAATTGAGTTTGGAGCAGTTTACTTTGAGTT